>RPOG01005524.1:0-22269 GCA_008086565.1 Thalassoma bifasciatum | reverse complement strand
ATGTGGAGAAATAGCCAAATAAAGACATGAGTGTGAACTTTGCAACGTCTCCTCAATTGATCAATAACTGTCACTTTATAAAAACAATTCTCGACTCCTCTCCTACTCCCTGATCCAAATATTTATCTAACGGGAAGACAAGTGCCAAGTATCAGCTTCTGGGAAACTGCGCTCTGTGTATGTTTCTCGGAAAATGAACTTCTTTGGCTTCTCCCACCAAGACCAGCTGCACGCAGCCTGTTCCTTTGAGTATTAAACACTTCACTTCATACCAGAGCAGCAAACCAACTCTGAGCTTCACACAGTCTGAGGAAACTTCCCTGCATCCTTCACTCTGAACCTCCAGCTCATCCGACCATCATGACTCCTGGAGATGTTCCTCTACATGAGGGAGGTTATAAAGGATATCCTGCTCAGCCTGGGGGGCTCTACGTGGATCAACACACCACTGTGAACATCAGCACTGACCCCCCACCGAAGGACCACATCATCTGGTCGCTCTGCTGCTTCGTCTACTACAACCCCTTCTGCCTCGGACTAGTGTCTCTGATTTACTCCATCAAGGTCAGTCCAGGCCATAAAATGAGACTAAAAACACTTTATCAAGAAGAAAAAAAATATCTTTGACTCAATTTTGTAGTCACATATATGCTTCACAGCTTAAATTCATGATTCTGACTCAGGTATTTGTGAAAGTTTTGTTACAATTTTGGAGTCTTTAACCCCATAAAGCCAAACATATCATATTTGATGAGTTTCAAAGACTTCTTTCTCATCAACATGATAATTAGTTTCTTCAATATGACGGAGTATTAGGGCCACATTAAGAATTTTTTTCTTTTTCACTTCATATTTTACCACGAGATTAAAGTCGAAATATAATCGAGGACAATCTACGAGGAGGAAATGAGGACCACGGAGCTTTTCGTCAAATTATACTTTAACTTGGGTTTTACAAACAAACAGATACTTCAACTTTTAGCCCATCAGCATCAGATTATCATATTTCCTTACCTACTTTCGATATGACTTTACTTCGACTTTTTAATCTCGTAGTCAAATAATTAATTTCTACTTTAATCTTCCAGTAAAATATGAAGCAAAAAAAAAATCTTAATGTGGCCCTAATACGCCGTCGTATTTTAAAAACTTGTTAAAAATATTTTTAAAAACATATTCAGCCACCTTGAGGATTTTCATATCTCTACAGTCGGCCGAAGTTGTATTTTGGCCTTTTTCAAAATGTCTGCTTTCATGAAATCATCCACTCACATATTTTCAGAAAAATCATTGCTTTATTTTCAAGAAGCTGCAGCAAGAAAAACATCAAAATAGTTACTTTAAAAAGATATGTAAATGTTTTCTGCATGAAATAAATGTATATTTACTAAAAATAAACTTTAGTAAAATAGATAAAATAGTGTGCAAAATTACCCAGTATGTCAAATGAAAATAAACAGCTGTGAATATTTGCTGTAGTAATTGCTGTGAAAGTCAGTGCTAGTCAGTAACAGATTTACAACAGAAGAGTTTTGTTGAATAAAATATTTCTTATGCATGCCATATATGTTATGTATGTGAGGTTTATTTAATATGTATATATTTTATGCATTAACAAGGAAGGGGACAAATTTACTTTATCAAATGTCTGTTTAAAACAGCTGCCACTTAAGATTTCAAATATGTGTAGGCAATTCATTTGTTCAAATTGCTTCCCAGATGTGGAAAGGACAGTGTTTTCAANATATATATATATATATATATATATATATATATATATATATGTGTGTGTGTGTGTGTGTGTATATATATTTTTTTAATTCTTAGGTTGTTCATAATATATTTAGTAAAAGGAAAATTCATTTAATATAAAGATTTTTATAATTTACTTCTTCTTTGCACTAATACAAAGAAAAAAGTAGACTTATTGTTAGTTCTATGCGATTTTGCAATGAATTTACTGGCCTGGCCCCCTTGAGATCAGATTAAGATGTATGTGGCCCCCAGACCAAAATGAGTTTGACACCCCTGTGATAAAGCAATATTTTTGTGGATTTTGTTAAAAGGGTTCATAATAAGTACAAAAGTACAAGTGCCTTTTTTGTTAACTCTGCAAATTGAATAAAGTTCTAACCCTAGAAAATAAGATTGTTTTCCTCCTTAGGTAACAACCAACACATTAAAAAAAACACAAAATCACTGGACAGAGTTTAGTTTTTCTGCAAGCTAAATTTCAGACAGAATAATAAAGATTTAACTTAAGAGCTGACAACATCTTAACTGACAGGACTCTTGAATAAGATCATAGATGGAGAATGTCTCGCTTCATCCCCTTGTTTAGTTTCTTCATCCATGTTGTTGTTGGTGTTTTTCTCTGTACTGCAAACCACACACTCGCTCGACTCCCTCTCTCCACGGTTGACTTTCCTTCTCTGTGTTATTACGTCTTTTACGTTATGTCATCATCCGCAAAGGTAGAAACAAGTAACGAGTCAGTTTTGAGGATGTAGGGAGTGAGAGTGCAGAAATTTGTGTTCAAATGTAGGGAGTAAAAGTAAAAGGTCGTCTAAATTATAAATACTGAAGTACAGTACAGATACCTGAAAAATCTACTTAAGTACAGTAACACAGTATTTGTACTTTGTTACTCCCCACCTCTGGTCTTTTCTTTTTTTTAACACTTAAAGTTTATTTCCATTTTTTCATTTATGAACAGCAAAGACAGAAAAGAAAAGTAACATGAAAAAGAAAAAAACAGATACAAGACAAAAAACATCAAAAACGTTGCCAGGTCTAAAATGTTCACAGTTGCCGAGGAGTTTAACAGGTTTTGTACTGCATTTTCATAAATTAATGTTCTGATGAAATGTTAAATGGGACTGTTTTTGCAAGCTGGAATGAGGAGCAGACACCCTCCACATCAACTATTCCAAAATAAAGTGTAAATTTTTTCCATCTTGAAATATACAAATCTCTTCTTAATCGTAATAAAAAAGTCATTTTTTCCATTTCATGAATTTCTTTTATAATTTCTATCCAATTTTGTATCACCTCTGGTCTTTTCATGCTGAAAACTTGTTGTTTCTCTATGTCCAATAAACATATTTCTCAGTCTCATAACATAGAATAATTATATTTTACTTTGCATCCAGTAGTGGCATGAACAAACTTTCTGAACTTTTTGTAAATGAAAGAAAAAAAAATACAAAAAGCATGTGCTTTTGCCACATTATAAGGTTAATTTACCAGATTCTAACCAACCAAGGGGCAGTTTTGTGGGTTTTACCAACTACGGGGTCACTTTAGCGTGAGATTTTCAACAGCTGAAGAATCCACTCAACTCAGCGAGGTCTGCTTTTGTCTTTCAGTCCAGAGATCGGAAGATGGTCGGTGACTTTGAGGGTGCTCGTCGGCACGGCGTAACTGCACGAAACATCAACATCATTCTTTCCATTCTGGCTGCTGTGACAGTGGGGCTTCTCATCTACTGTGTTTACAGACGTAGATTCATATACTACTAAAACAGTACAACTTTGACCAACTGTACTTTAATCTAATAGCACAAAATGTATCTATATTAACCCCTTTCCTCACATCTTCAACCAATAATTAAATTTTGATATCTGCATAAGTCTTTAGATGAGTGGTGCTTTTCGAGTTTTCTGTCTGCCGCTAAGATTGAATGCAAGACTCAGTTTCTGCACTGAGAGCAACATATCAGATGTTTAAGTGGAAAAGTTAGCTTGTAAATAAATCACTGTTTCACTTCTTCAGTTTTGTAATCTTGAAAAAGTGTTTGTAGTTTTATTTCACATGTAAAAAAAAAAAAAAAGTATTGGGAAAGTCAGGCATTTTTCTAGAACTGTAGAGCCATAAGTCCTGTGATAAATGTTGAAATGAAATGTTTGATTTTTTTGATTGGGTGAAAACAGAAAATGATGTAAAGATCTATGAGCTTTTTGTCAAGGTGCTGATGTAAAACCAACATATAAAGCCTGTGAGTCACTAGCTGAAGAAACTCTCGCTTCATTTGGTTTACAAATAAATTCAACAACTTAACCTAAAAAGTTTCCCTCTTTGTCTTTCTGTTATCATCTTGTTTGTTGTATTTAGTGTCTGCTTAGAATTACTGATCTAATAATTGCTCCACAGTCATGAAGACCAATACGTATATTAATTTTGAAAACTGAACTGAGAGATCTTTTTTTAACAATACTTTTTTTGTCCATAAATTTTAACCAAATGCAACGCGATGAGGTAATAAATTCATCAACAGTATTGTTTGAAGCATGACAACAGAAACTTTTCTCAGTGTTTAAACGTTAGTGAATCCTGGTTGTGTCCTACCAGTGCTCATCTACCAACTCCAACCTCACCAAGCAGAGCAAACGTAACCTGGCTCTTCATTTTATTGATAGACTCTCAGGTTTGAACAGATCACTGCAGAATAACTGCTGCATGTGCATGAACATTATTACAAACAGCTTGACCAATGTTTCAGCCTTTAGCTCATATTTTGGCCTTTGGACACTGTTTTAGCCTTTTGCCCATTCTGAGGCTTTAACTTGTGTCTTAGGCTTGAGCATTTGTTTTAGCCTTAAACTCATGTTGTAGCCTATAGCTGGTGTTTTGGCCTGTAGCTTTAATTCAAGCCTTTGGCCTGTGTTTAAAGCCTTGCAAGTGCAAAAACTTAAACACGGACTAAAAGCTAAACCACAAGCAAAAGGATAAAATATGGACTAAAGGCTAAAACACGAGCTAAAGGATAAAACAAAAGTTGAAGGCTCCAAAACAGACTCAAAGCTAAAACACGAGCTAAAGGATAAAATATGGAATAAAGGCTTAAACATGGAATAAAGGTTAAAACACTAAAGGGTAAAACACAAGCTAAAGGCTAAAACACAAGCTAACAGATAAAACATTGACTAAACGCAAATTTAAGGCTTAAACATGAGCTAAAGGATATAACACAAGCTAAAGGCTTTAAAATGGGAAAAAGCTAAAACACGAGCAAAAGGATAAAAAAAATGGAATAAAGACTTAAACATGGATTAAAGGCTAAAACACAAGCTAAAGGCTAAAACATGGAATAGAGACTTAAACATGGAATAGAGACTTAAACATGGACAAAAGGATAAAACATAAGCTAAAGGATGAAATGTGGATTAAAGACTAAAACATAAGCTTAAGGTTTTAACACTGACTTAAGGCTAAAACATGGGCTAAAGGTTAAAACACTAGAGGGTTAAACACAAGCTAATGGCTAAAACAAGGGCTAATGGATAAAACACAAGTTGTAGGCTCCAAAACAGACTAAAAGCAAAAACACGAGCTAAAGGATAAAACATTGACTAAAGGCTAAAACACAAACTTAAGGCTAAACACAAGCTAAAGGATATAACACAAGTTGAAGGCTTTAAAATGGACAAAAAGCTACAACACTTGCTAAGGGATAAAAAATGGAATAAAGGCTAAAACACAGGCTAAAGACTTCAACAAGGACTAAAGGTCAAAACACTTAAGGGTAAAACAAGAGCCAAAGGATAAAACATGGAATCAAAGCTAAAACACGAGCTATAGGATAAAATATGGAATAAAAGCTTAAACACTGACTAAAGGCTAAAACATGGGCTAATGATTAAAACACTAAAGGGTAAAACAAGTGTAAAGCTGATGTCATAATGTCATAATCTGAGAGTCTATTAACAAAATGAAGTGGTAGCAAATGTTCGGTAGATGAGCACTTGTAGGACACATCCAGGCACCAATACAAAGCACCAGACTGAGTCACGGTACAAACTCACAAAGTTTGCTTGTTGTCACGTTACGAAAAACATGAGAAAAACATTATCTAGTCTCATTGTTTCCCGTAAAAAGTCATGCTGTACAAAATCTGCTTCTCTTCATCTTTCAGAATAAATACACATCATTTCATCACCACAGTTTTATGTGAGTCCAACCAGAGGCGTCGCTGCAAACCACTTCCAACGGTTTCTCCTCACAGCCTCTTTAAAAAAAAATTGTGCTATTGTATACAATACATTCAATTATGCTTCTGAAACAAAAAAGAAACATATATCATGCTAACTGTAAAAGGAAATAAGGTGACAGTGGACACAGAGATTTGTTGAAAAGGGAACTTGATTCGGTTTGATTAAACAGAACAAACTGTGATTGTAAGGTTAAAGGAAGAGTTCGCAAAAATTACAGGACTCACACAAACTGGAACCTGTTACAGCAGAGGAAGTGTGTTTGACCTGACCCCTGCTGAACAGACCTGGTGATACTTTCAGGGCGAAACTGCAAGAAGTTTGTGTCGCAACAGGAAAAGTTGAGCAAATCATGATTGCTCACAAAAAGTGCCAGTAACTTTCTCTTGAATGTTGTGACATTTAAGAGAAAGTTACTGGCAGCTTGGGTGTGGGCTTTGCTCATCCGCAGGGCTGCAAGATCTGACCAACAGTTTCCAGCCCAAACACAACAAAAAATCTGCCCACATCACTGAAAACCAGCCCAAACCTCAACTTCTCCAGAAACCCGTATAAAAAAAAAAATCCAATAGTTCTGCTAAAGACTTGGCACTTGGACACACAACCTTTTGGGAAACTTTTTGTATTTTACGCACTTTGACATAATGCAGTCTCTCAGCGCCAAGTCCAAGCTTTAGAGGAAAAGCCAACACACCTCAATGCAACTTGGTTGAACTCTTAACCCTGTTTAAGGTCCTAATAATTGACTGTGATCAATGATATATCACAGTGACTCTTGTTTAAACCAGGACTGTGATTGATTGATGATGTTAAGTTGGACTGAAAACAGTTAAACCAATAATAAGAGGAAAAAGGTTTACTGAAATGTGTGAATCTTTATTTTTTAATGGCAGATATTTTGTTGATATTTACCCCAGAATATTTTCTAAATGTCCAAACTATTGTGTCCAATTGTGTTAGTTTTGTCTCTTAAATCAATCATGTTCTAACTGTTTACATTTACAGTTTCTGTCAAGTGCTTGAAATAAATCTTAATATATCTGGTAACATTTCACAAAGATTTGGACTGTGCATAGGCAGCTTTATAAAGCTAAAGCTCTGTACAATCTGCAAAAACTCAACTTTTACAGCTGACGTTTAATTGCATTTGGCATGATGCAAAATCTGTTTCATGAGTTGTTTAGAATTTAAAAAAAAAACACATGAGAGGACCAAAAAATTGAATTAAAGGTATGAAATGGTAAAAAACAAAAAACAAAAGTTGAAGCATAAAATGGTTCAGAGTGCAGGATCAGAGATATTTGGAGTTTAAAATGTTTCCATAATTTTCGTATAAACAAACGTGATAAAGTCCAGATCCCGATTCTGCCATAAAATTGTAACATATTTTTCCCAGGTTTGATTTTATCTCAAAGGTCTGTAATAACAGCACAAGCATGTTTGACTCAACCATTTTTTGTGTGTTTGTTTTTTTCAGAAACCACTAAAGAGAAATAGTTTTCCAATAGATCGCTCATTGGTAATTGTCACTGTTAGTGTCTATAAGAGTCTGGGGCCCTTGATTATTTTCACACTTTCCAGTACGGCCCCTTTGGAAAAAGTTTGGACACCCCTGATTTACATATTGGGAAAAGCAGCCCAAGTTTTAACAACCTGCCCTTTTTACCAGCCCACTGTATTCAAAAGGAGCCCAACTGGGTGGAAACCAGCCCAATCTGGCAACACTGTTCATCTGATGGAGAAACAACCTGTACTTCCCTTCAGAGGAGAGAAGTACTTAAACCCTGTCTGAGCAGATTTCCCTGCATCCTTCACTCTGACCCTCCAGACCATCATGAATCCTGATCCTGCTCCACCGTATAGTGGACCTGCAGTTAACCCTGCTCCGCCTGGAGGAGCCAGACTGAACCAATACACCATCGTGAACATCGTCACTGATCCGGCTAAGGACCACATCCTCTGGTCTCTCTGCTGCTTCGTCTACTACAACCCCTGCTGCCTCGGGCTGGCAGCTCTGATCTACTCCATCAAGGTGAGTCCAGGTGCTTCAGGCCTGATACTTGGATATCTGATTGTTGTTGGCTGTTTCTGCTTCACTTTATAAAGTCGAAAAAATCCTTGATGAGTTTCAAAGCTTAAATTTATGATTCTGACTTGGGGTGCCCAGATCACAATTTTCTGGCTGATCACCAATTTTTTATGTAATTGGCACCACACACCTTCAATGGTCTAATATTATTTCATTGAACAATAATGTAAACAATACACTGCACATAACATGGTTCTCTCGAACATAAATGAAAAGTTTTATATATTACTATCCAAACTAGTCTTTCATAGACCTGTCACGATAACAAGTTTTGCTGGACAATAAATTGTCCCAGGAATCATTGCAATGAACGAACATATTGCCGTTTTGATACCATTTCTCTACTAATATGATAATGATAGTGGTATAATAATGCAAGTGCACCCTTTTAAAGATAAATAAACTTTTATTTCTTAAGAATATTTAAGATTTGAATTATATTATTAAAAAATTCCTTGTAAATACCAAAAAGAATTAATAAAAACAACCAAAAACAGTAAATAAAACGGTCTGTCAGTCTACGTTTACAAAAAATTTAATAAAAACCACACAAAACTGAAACAATAAATAAAGTGCAAAGTCTCCGTAAACAAGATTGCACTTCAATGTATATTTAACATTAGGTTCAGACATTAAGATATTTAACAGGCAAAACTGCTAATCCACTTAGAACTTTTGTAAACAAAAAATGCACTAGAATAAACACACACAACCAAAAGCAATATATAAAATAGACCCTGCTGCTGAGAAGAGTGAAGTTAACTCAATATCCAGTGTCTTTTTTATATGAAAAATTATTGAGCCAGGCAAACTTATTGAGCCCATTTTTAATTATCATGCAATTAATTTATTTATTATTGCGACAGGCCAAGCCTATGTGTACTTTACCTGCTGAATCACTGTAAAGGTGAAATGAGTCAAAATGTAAAAGTATTTACATTAAATGATCAAAATGTTGGAATATTTGAACAGTTTTAAAGTTTAACTTTTTCCCTTTAATCCTACCCTTTATTGGGATTCTTTGGTTTAGAGTTATCCAAATCCTACAGAAAAGTTTGAACGATATAAACTGAAGGTTTGATCCAAAACTAGGATTAGATTATGAGCTCTAATCCAATTTCACAATCCTTCTTTCCCTTTTGAACAACCAAATTTCAGAATCTGATCCAATCCAACAACTAAAATCCAATTAAGTTACCTTTGAACAATTGGCTCCATATGACGACTTTTAGATTTTTATTCCTGGAGATTAGTGTGATAAAAGAATAGACTGAATGTTTTCTCACTTTTGTTTAGTTGCTGATGAAAAACAACAACACAATTTTCTTTGAATGTACAAAATATTGATGATTCAGTCCTTAAAACTAAGTATCACTCGGTCTAATAACAAACTACAGTTATGCTTTGAGCTCATTAGTGATAAAAACACAGTGAGTGGATTAATACATGTGGTACAGACTCGTTTCTAACTGAACTGCTTTTGTCTTTCAGGCCAGAGATCGGAAGATGGTCGGTGACGTGGAGGGTGCTCGTTTTTTCTCTACGACCGCCCTAAGAATCAACTTGGTTTCTACTGTTCTGGCTATTGTGACGATGATTATAGTTATTATCGCGCTCACCACGAGAAAGTCCGATAATTAGAGCTAAAGATTCAGTTACTGAATTTTCCAAATCAGCTCTGCTCTTATCTGCTCCTTCCACCCTGTTATATTTGATCCAATACTTTATTCTAGTATCCCAAAATGATTTTTTTTAACCTGCTCCCTCGCATTTGCAACCAAAAACAAAATCTTATTTGTGTGTAAAGTCTTTTGAGTTTTCTGCAGTTGAGATTTAAAGCAAGACTCTGTTTCTGCACTGAGAGGAGCCTGTGACACATCAGTTGCTTAAGAGGAAAAGTTAATGTGTCAAGAAATGACCGTTTCTTCTCTTCAGTTTTGTAATCTTGGAAAAGTATTTGTGATCTTGAGTTACACATAAATAAAAAGCCAGAGCCGCTGTAAGTGCTGTGATTAATGTTGACTGTGAAGAACTGTTGTGTTCGTTTGTTTGGGTTAATAAAGAAAACGGTGCAAAGATTTATGAGCTCAGACTCTTCTTGAGATCTGCATTTCCTGTTAGTCTTACAACATTTTTCTGAGACACTAATGTGAGTCTGCGAGTTACTTGCTGAAGATGTCACTTCACAAATAAATTCAACAACTTTACAACCTAAGAAGTTTCCCTCTCTGTCCTTCTATTATCGTTTGTTGTAACTGTTTTCTGAGTAAAACTTCTGACCTGATAACCTCATGTAAAGGAATTAAAGTGCTAAAATGGTGTGAAGGTAAGGATTAAAAACTCCAATACACATTGTTTTTTGAAAAATGAAACTTTAAATCCTTACATTAGCAACTCCCTTGTACATCACTATCTGTGTTGTTCTCTTCTCTTTGCAGCCTGCTGAGACATTTTGTTGGTCTTATTTATATCCTCTTCCCTCAATCATTTCTTTGGAGTAAGAAAAGATCCAGTTTAAGCAAATGTCCTAGTTTTTGTTTTTATAATTGAAAGGGTTCAAGAGATCTTGTTGGTGACTTGACACTTGGTTTTAGGCAGCAGATTGGATAATGTTAGTGATGGCAGTTTCAGCTCTACATTTACGTTTCACTAACCACCAGATGTCGCTGTTTTGTATTTTCATATTTAATCTCTGCATATTGAGTAGAGTGGCAGATAAAACTGTTTCCTGTGTTAATCAGCCTTCATCACCAAACCAAGAACTGTTCCAGTTATTCCACTGTATCCAGTGATTCTGTGTCAAGTTAAATTCTTCATACACAAAAACAGACTTTTAAAGTCATCCCTCAATTTGACCTTCTTTTTTTAATTAAATTAATTTGTACCTCTATCTTCAAAATTAGTAAAAGAGAAAATAGCTAAAAGAATTTATGAAATTTTGAAGAAGTTTTCACAATTTTTTAGAAATAAAGCCATAAATAGATCTTCACTCAAAATAATTTCCTTTAAAAGATTTGTTCAGAGATAAATAGTCTTAGAAGGTTATATGGTCGAAACCGACAATGATGCCAAAAAATATGAAATGAGATGGGAGGTTCTCAAAGGTTTATTTTGAAAATGTTAACTGAACTGGTCTATATGTATACATTTTTGTTGTACCATGTGTAGTTTTGTGTGGGAGGTGAGGGTGAGTTGGGTGTATTTTGTGTTTATGTTGTCTTGTCTGTTTATGTAATAAAGAAAAAAGAAAAAAAAAGTCATCCCTCAATTTTATCTTCTTTTTGAATTAAATTAATCTGTACCTCTATCTTTAAAATTGGTAAAAGAGATAGTTAAAAGAATTTATGAAATTTTGGAGAAACTTTCCCAATTTTTTAGAAATAAAAAAATAATTTCCCCCTAGCTTTTTGTTTTCTTTTCGATAATTTTTTCACATTATTTAATTGTTATGATTATTTTACTTTTTTCTCTAAACTAAGCCAGTTTTACCTTCTTTGTGAATGAATTTAATTTATACCTCAAATCTTTAAAATGAGTAAAAGGGAAAATAGCTTAAAGAATTTATGAAACTTTGAAGAAACTTCCCCAGCTTATTACTTTCACTATTGCACTTTTACTGATCTGTAACTTTTACATTTATATTTTTACATGTGAAACAATTCTCAATAAAATTAAATAAATAAATGAAAATTAAAATAAATAAATAAATAGTTTCGAAGTGTAGGGTCCGTGTTTACGTGACGTCATCGCGTACTGCGTAAGGGTATGCGGCCATTGTCGTGGCGGTAGTTTGTTTTCGTTCTGCACACACACACAAAAAGTCACCCGTTTACTGGTCTTTCAGTGAGTTTCCAAACCTCTCTGGGCTCCAGTCAAAGAAGTATGACGGGGAACAGCTGCTGCGTGAAAAACTGCCCCCAGTTTTCTCACGACGAGGACGGAGAGAGTGTGAAGAGCGGAGTAAGTTTCTTCAGTTTCCCCGCCTGGAGGAGGAACGAAGGCAGCGAAACCTCCGCGCTGACGAAGAGGAGGAGAGCCGCCTGGGTGGCTGTCATCGGCCGCAGCGATATCACCTTCGACCACATCCCCACATCCACCAGAGTCTGCTCCCAACACTTCCACTCCGGTGAGTTTCTAACCTGTAGCTCTCGTTTCCTGACTTTTTCAACAGCACCTGAACGACACATGACGTAAAGGGCTCGAAAGGGTGACGTAGCGGGAAAACCGCAATGCAATGTGGGCTTTGCGGGAAACACACGATTGTTTTGTTTACAATCGGTTGTTGCATGCGCTGTCCATTTTTACTCAGTTAGGTTAAAACATGGTGCGAAGCTGTTGTGTCGTTGGCTGCAACAACTGCTCACACGATCGCCATGGCAACAAAAACCACGAGGTGAAATTTTTCTCTTTCCCCGCGTGGAAGCAAGGACAAGGAGCAATGATCAGTGACCTGTCAAAGACACGCAGGATGGCGTGGGTATCAGCTGTGGGACGACCAAGAATCACTTTCGAGGCTAAACTCAGCAACATGCTGGTGTGTTCACGGCATTTTCACACTGGTAAGTTTGAATAAAAAGTTTATATATTGTTGTTTCACATTGTATTAAGTAGGGCTGGGCAACAAATCACAATATGATTTGTTGCAATAATTTTATAACCTGAAACGTGTCAAAATATGAGACAAATCGTGAAAAAACTACCTTTTTAAAAGAAATAATCTAAGTGGTAAAAAGAGGCAAAAACAGCCAAGAGTTGCATTGAAACTTAGTTTGTGGTTGTAAAAATTGCCAAAAAATAAAAAAATTAAATTGGTATTTGAATTGGGACAGAACCTGGAGATACTCAAAAAGTGGTAAAACAGTGTGAAAAGTGACAAAAATTCCTATGTGACATTTTGGAGGAGGCTTTAAAAGTTTAAGAGGGTGACCAAAAATGGTGAAAAGGAGTAATAATGGCAAGAAAGTTGGGATTAAACTCGGGAAATGGTCAGTTTGTTACAAAAAAAAAAAATGGTCCAACAGCGGCAAAAAAAAGGGAAAAGTGTCAAAATGGGCATGAACAAGAATTGGCGATAAAATTGGGGGAAAACCTGTAAAAAAGTGAGTAAGTATTCAAGAAATGGTGAAAAAGTGGTAAAACAGTGTGAATAGTGACAAAAATTCCTATGTGACATTTTGGAGGAAGCTTTAAAAGTTTAAGAGGGTGACCAAAAATGGTGAAAAGTGGAACTAATGGCAAGAAAGTTGGGATTAAACTCGAGAAATGGTCAGTTTGTTACAAAAATAAAAAATTGTCCAACAGCGGCAAAAAATAGGGAAAAGTGTCAAAATGTGCATAAACAAGAATTGGCGAGAAAATTGGGGGAAAACCTGTAAAATAGTGAGTAAGTATTCAAGAAATGGTGAAAAAGTGGCAAAACAGTGTGAAAAGTGACAAAAATTCCTATGTGACATTTTGGAGGAAGCTTTAAAAGTTTAAGAGGGTGACCAAAAATGGTGAAAAGTGGAAATAATGGCAAGAAAGTTGGGATTTATCTTGGAGAAAAAGTCAGTTTGTTGCAAAAATAAAAAAAAAATGTCTAACAGTGTCAAAATGGGCATAAACAACAAGAATTGGCGAGAACATTGGGGGAAAACCTGTAAAATAGTGAGTAGGTATTCAAAAAATGGTCAAAAAGTAGCAAATAAGAAGTGAAAAGTGACTACAGTACCCAAAAAGCAACAAAAATGGGCAAGAACATTTTTGGAGGAAAAGAAGGAAAAGTTCAGAAGGTGGCAACAATGGGGAAAGAAAAGTGACCAAAAATACTGAAAGTGTTAAAATTGTAAGAAAGCTGGGATTAAACTTGGAAAATAGTCAGTTTATTGCATAAAAATGGCTTAACAGTGGCCAAAAAAAGAGTGAAAAGTGTCAAAATGGGCACAAACACCAAAAATTGGCAAGATAATTGGGAGTAAATCTGGGAAATAGTGAGAAGGTTTCAGTAAATGGTATAAAAGTGCCAAAAAAAAGAAGTGAAAAGTGACTAAAATGCCCAAAAACCAACAAAAATGAGCGAAAATAATTCTGGAGGAAACTTTAAAAGTGGCAACAATGGTGAAAAAAAAAGTGACCAAAAAGGTGAAAAGTGATGAAAATGGCCAAAATCAACAAAAATGGCAAGAAAGTTGGGGTTAAACACAGAAAATTGTCAGGTTTTGGCAAAAAAAGAAATGGTACAGCAATGGCAAAGAGTGTCAGAATAGGCATAACCAAAAAAGAAAATTGGCAAGGAAATTGAGAGTGAACCTTGAAAATAGTGAGAAGGTACTAAAAAATGGCTCAAAAGTAGTGAAAAGTGACTAAAATGGACAAAGAGCAGTCACAGTTGTAGTTGGTTATTGTGCTGTAATTCATGTAACTGGTCATCTGTTTGTTTAAAAATATCTAAGATGGGAACCTAGAAATAAGTGCAAAAAAATGACAATTTTAATGTAGGAAAAAATAATTGCAATTGGATTATTTTTGCAAATTGTTCAGCCCTTGCATTTAGCAGGATGCTCGTGTTAGCTGGTGTAAAGTGTTGTCTGTAAACAAAGCAAAAGTAGAGTCTACTCTCTTTCGTCCCTCCACTCAGAGGAGATCAAATTTGCACTTATACCTGTCCTCATTCATAAGTGATTAACTGTGAGATTTCATCATCACTGACCTCATTTTAAAAAATAATAATGGGTGTGTGTGTGTTTTTTTAGGGAGACCTGTTCATGTAATGGGTCAAACTCATCCAGACTGGGCCCCCTCGTTACATCTCGGACACACAGAGGGGGAAGCGGCAGATAAGAAGAGATGTCGGAAAACAGAGGAACTGGAGGGTTTAACGGCAGTTACAACTGTTTCACCTTCAGATGTGGATGAAAACACAGCGTCATCGTCAGTTGCTCCACAGGGGTCAGAGCAACATGTAGCTACACCTGTTACTCCGTCACATGGAGGTGGGACACAGTGAGGTCAGAGCGTGTTGTTCACACTCCTCTGAAACGACGACAGCCGTCTCCGTAAAGCCCGGCTCACTCTACAGGATTTAAAAAATTTTCACGGTGTGCGTGTGTGTCAGCAGCGGTTCCCAAAGTGGGGGTCGCGAGACATCGATAGGGGGTCGTGGAATGTGTCTCAAAATCGAAAACAATGAACAATTCCACATTTAATCCATTATTGTAAGAATAAAACCAAAAATAGGGGTTAAAGATAATATAAAATCATGCAAACAGAAAATGTTTTATCAGTTTTTCACATTTCTTTGTTAAAGTTTGATGCAGTGAACACAGCAAAGTGCACATTGGTCGGTAAATTTTCTACCGATGAGTTAAATTAAGTATCCTCAGGGGTTATTTGTTTGTTTTTGTCTGTTTTTTGATTGTCCCATTAGTGTCGTACCACAGCAGGGGGTCACCAGTCTCTAACGCTGCTATTTTGGGGGTCACAGGCTGAAAAGTTTGGGAACCCTTGTCTTACAGAACCGTTTCTAATCCAAGTGTTGTGAACAAAAATCTTTTACTTGCAAAGATGGCGACTGCGGCCCACATTGCGAGTTCACGTGCCCTTTCAAGCCCTATTTCTCAACCTCCTTTTGTGTTACATAGAGAAATGTCTCTCTATAATGGCATGAAGTTATGAACTGAAACCAAAAAAGGTGTCTGCTCTCCTTCAGAAGAAGTTGGTTTTCAAAGTTTTGAGAGTTGGGTAATATTCTAAAAGGCGACTTTAACTTCTACCAAAGTCATTTTCTGCAAATACACTTGTTGCTTTTAGGTATTTTACACAAGACTGGTTTGCAGCAGGTGCTTCCATGATGCACTTGGCCGTTGACATAACAAACAGGCTTAATGACGCAAGCTTAAGTTTCCTCTGATTTAATTTTGTAGCAACGAGAAACAAAGATGAGTCAAGGAAATGTAGTGGAGAAAAAGTAAAAGTTCTGTGAAAATTGCACTTAAATACAAGAATGAAGTCTTTGTACTTCATTACTGTATTACACTGATTGAAGCCCAAAGCAGACAACAACTTTCCCTCACTCAGTTTTATCATGATAAGAAGTAATTTAAGCTGTTTTTGTGACGTGTTCCTTATTTCATTTGCTTATTTCTTTGTATGGTCAAAGCAGTTAAGTATATATTTATTATTTTGTTTATTGGACTCTTGTATTTCAGATAACTGAGAGATTACCCAACAGACAAAATCCGTTAGTCTTTTTTATCTTTTGCCTTTTGGTTTTTACTTTTACTATTTTTTTTTTTTTGCTAATTGGACTTAAGAGAATTGGACTCATCTTGTGGTCAAAGTTTCTAAGCCAAAAGCGTTTAGAAAACATCCCTCGTTACTGTGAATAACAGCGAATGACGTTGGATTTCTTGATCACAGAAACTTGTTTGTTTAGTTTTTCTGGATTGTCAAAGTCTCATCTTCAGAAAAAAAAAACAATTAATTTTCTCAAGATAATAAGATAAATGAAATACAAGAGTTAAAAAAAAGGCAAAGGCCCCAAGAAAACAGCCAGGAAGTCATAAGTTACCACAATAAATAAGATAATTAAAGGTTGTATGGGCTCTTGGGGCCTCTGCAGTCGTCTTTTTTGGAGAATTTTTAGCTAATGCTTTACAGAAATTAATTAATTAGATGGATGAACTGATATTAAACATGATCTGATTCATCACCTGTCTGCAGGTAAACCAGCGTACGAGAGGCTGGAGTCAGATCCAGACTGGGCTCCCTCGCTTGAGTTGGGTCACGATGAAGGAAACGGCAAATTCGCCGAACGTTTCTGTCAGACTGACAGAGAGAAAGAAACAAAGAAGAAAAAGAGAAAAGAAAAGATGATAAAAAAGAAAAAGGAACTGAAGAAAAGACGGTTAGAAACACCCAGAGCTCCAATAGAAGAAGCAGCAGCTGAAGGAGACGCCAGTGAAAGTGCATCACATGGTAAGAACAGAACTTTTACAGACGCTGAAACACGAAATCCACACAATTTATCAAAGTTTTTTTTTCCTCTTCAGACTTTCAGACGTCAGTTTGAGCTCTGGATGTTTGGTCATTTCTTCCTGTGTTTCTCTTCACTGTCCTGTTTCAGTCCCTGTGAACGACTCTCATCCCTGGAGCGAAGTCAGATCCTTGTTTCTGTCCGTCCTGAAAAATGAGCCAATCAGTAGCCAGCGTCCTGCAGACCAGACACACAAGGGAGCAATGCATGTTGGGAAAGAGGCAGACTTCAGAGTAAGGAATGAAACAAAGATTGAAGACACATTTCAGCATTACATACCTTAATTTTTTTTCTACTCTGGTATCTAAACTTTAAAATAGCCATGTCCTGAAGTTTCAAACTCATCTCACTGATTATTCCTACAGCACTTAAATGCAGCGTTTGTCCACAGGCAGAGCGAGCGTTCTCTTTTCTTATTAGAAGTGAACTTATGTGTTTATGATCACCCACTGACCTGCCTGCACTTTAACTCTTTAAATTAGGTGATAGCCCTCTCTCAGACCTGATTTTTACCCGTTATTACCAGGATATTACCTGATTAGTTTCCAAATTTTGCCTAAATACCTCAAAATAACTCTAATAAAACTCTTATAACACCTGACAAATATTTAAACAGTATAATACAACACGACTTTTAACTGATTATCACCTGACAATTTCCTAAAATGTACCAGATTTTAACCTGGAAATTACATGATTGTTCCATATATCTGTGAATATTGCCTGACCATAACCTGTCATTACCAGGATATTACCCAATTAGTGTCCACATATCACCTCAATACAACAAAAATATAACACCTGATGAATATTTATACAGTAACATGACTTTTACCTCATTATTACCTTTCAGTTTCCTGATAGGTACCCGATTACTATCTGATAGTAACCTGACAAAATCTGAAAATTGACCAGTTGTTTCATATTTTTGTGAATGTGACCTGATTATAACATGACAATTTCCTGAAATTTACCTTATTACTATTCAATAATGTCTGAAAATTGCATGATTGTTCCATTTTTCTGTGAATATTGCCTTACTATAACCTTACATTACGAGGATATTACCTGATTATTGTCCAAATATTACCAAAATACATGAGTATAACTTGGATAACACCTGATTATACTTAAAAAATATAATATAACATAACTTTTACCTGATTGTTACCTGACAATTTCCTGAAATTTACCTGATAATAACCTGAAAATTGTCCAATTGTTCCATATTTTTGTTAGATTGACTAGATTAATATCTACATAGTATCACAGGATTAATAACTGATTGTTACCCTAACGCCATTATTGTCTAATTATGTCCTCAAAATGATCCTGCTACGTCCTGAATATTTCCTGACTATTTCCTGTTTTTGTTTGTAGTTTTAACCTGATTATTACCCCTGGTCATTATCTGTTTTTACCTCATTATTACGTGATTAATTCCTGAATGTTACCTGATTTTAACCTAAACAACATTACTACTACTATCATCTAATTATTTCCATTGCATCACTTAATGTTAACTCCATCAATACCTGATTATGCTCTGATTTTTACCCCAAATTCTCCACATTTTTGCTTTATAAATGACCCTGAGTGACCTCTTGTTGTGGTTGCTGTTTCAGGATTTCTTCAGAAAGTCTCTCGAGGAGTCTCTGGAGAACTTCAGCAAGTCCAGGGCCCCGTCAGCCCAGGAACCTCCCATCTACGTGGAGCTCAAAGAAGATTTAAGTCTCAGAATTTTACCTGTGGAGACGACCAGTACGAACTCCTCCTCTTCCTCCTCTCCGTCCTGTGGGAGCTGCGTGAGGCTGCAGAGGAAGGTCGTGGAGCTGCAGGAGGAGCTGTCTCTCCTCTCAGGAGTTCAGGAGGACGTGGACGTGACACCTGTCGCTGAAACGACTCAACTCCACGAAGATCAGGTCCCACAGAGTCCAGAGAAAGTTCAGGCAGAAGAGAAAGTGTCCGACCGTGAGTTTGGAGAAGTTTTATTATTATTTCAGTTTTCATTTACAGTACAGAGTGTATCAATTCAGTTGTGTTTTATGAACATATATTTTCAATCCGAGCAGTAAAAAGGTAAAAAAAAATGCAAATCCTCTAATTGAACAATCTTAAAAGTAGAGATGTTCTGATGCCAGTTTGTCTGATACCAGTATGTTATAAAAAGAAAACATATCATTCTGCGCCTGCATGACTGTGATATGATTGTCATTGTAGTAAGGCCTGACTCAGGTGAAACACTTTGTAAAACATGAATAAATACAGGAAATTAAACCCATTTATTTTAACATTTATTTTTGAATCTAGCAGTATAAAGTAGTGCAAGCGCAATTTGACTGAATAAATCTAGGAATAATCATTTTTTTAATTATTAAGTGCAGCGGCAATATTTCATAAAAAAGTCATTTAAATAGAAAAGTATAAAAAATAGGCCAACTTGACCCTTCTAACCAAACATATCATATTTGATGCGACCTCCATCTCATCAAAATGATAAAAAGTTTCTTTAAAAACCTATTAAAAATGTTTTTAAAAACATTTTGAGGATTGTCATATCACTACAGTCAGTCAAAGTTGTTTTTTGGCCTTTTTCAAAATCTCATGAAATCATCCACTCACACATTTTCAAGAAACTTATTGCTTTATTTTCAAGAAGTTGCAGCAAGAATAACATCAAAATAGTTACTTTTGATTTAAAAAATAAGTGTTTTCTGCATGAAATAAATGCATATTTACTAAAAAACTGTAATAAAATAGATGAAATAGTACGCAAAATTGCCCAGTGTGTCAAATGTGATACAAGAAATATATCACGAATAAAGAGAAAAAGCAATATTTTTTTTGTTGATATTGTCAAAAGGGTTGATAAACATCTCAGTTCCAAAAAACTTGAATTTTCAGACTATTTTTGATAGGTCGGGCTGTACAGGGTCAAAAAAAATGTATAGTGCAACACCAACTTATAAATATTTTCGGTAGTATTGGAGCAATTTCTGATACTGGTATTGGAATCAAAAACAACTCTACTTAAAAGAGTTGCAATGATTTATATTTTTATCCCTAAGATATGTTAAAATTTATTTTGGTAGTTTGACAAAGGCTCTGATTAATTTAGTATACAGCTAATATCTGCTTATTTTTTTTATTTGACATTGATTCTCAGTCCAAGTCAGACTCAATTTTTTGTTTATATAGGAGGAAACCTCTCAGTTGAGGTAAAGTGAGTCGCTTGTTTTCTCTTTCAGGGCTAAAGTCTCCTAAAAAACGGAAAAGAAAGAGGCAGAAGTTGTCGCCCAGCAGCCATAATTCTGCCAACACGAACTCTCCGAAGGACAAACCTCGCAGCATTCAGCGCTTCAGGAAAGCCTGGCTTCGCATGTTCGATTTCCTCCGATACTCGCCGAGCCTGAACATCATGTGGTGCCACATCTGCCGACTCTACCACGATGAGAAACACAAGGACAACGGGATGATAAAAGGCTCCAGGTGCTTAAAGCTGGACAACATCAAGAACCACAACGCCAGCGTGTACCACAAAAAAAACATGGAGCGCCACAGGAAGCACATGAGCGACCCAAACTCTTTAGACTCAAACAGGTCAAACAGGTCGTCAGAAGAAAATATAACTAATGATACATAAACTACAGGATTCAAGGACAAAGAGAGGAATATTTTTGATACACAGAGACCTGAAAAATGTATATTCAGCTTTTCAAAAATGTGTATTTTATAGTTGTGCTCTGACTGAACTGTAAACACTGGGACATGTTGCTGCAACTGTGATTAAAGAACGAAACATGATTAGAGAAATTTATACATCACTCTTTGAAGTGCAAACAGATTTTTTTATGTTATAGTGGTGGAAAAAACTCACCCTGAGGTTTGAGGTTACATTTCTTTAAGTGCAAAATACTTTATAAATATGGTGATGTGATGGCTTATTTATTTTTTTGTTCAGTTTTGAACACATTTTTTATTTGTCTACTTTTATACCAACCATTTTGATGCTGAAACTGGAAAATATATATATTTTTTTTAGTTTTTTTGTGTAAACAATAAACCACGATAAACTTGTGATTGACTAATATTTTAGTGCAGATTTTCAGTACTCTTTCCACCACAGCTTATAGTTCCATATTACCCGTCTAGATCACTGCGCTCTCAGCATGCAGGCCTGCTCACTGTGCCTGTGGTCTCTAAAAGTAGTATGGGAGGTCGAGCCTTTAGTTATCAGGCTCCTCTTCTCTGGAATAACTTACCAATTGAGGTCCGGGGGGCGGACACCCTTTCGATTTTTAGTAGCAGACTTAAAACTTTCCTTTTTGATAAAGTTTATAGTTAGAGCTGGATCAGGCCTGAACCAGCTCTTAGTTATGCTGCTATAGGTCTAGACTGTCAGGGGGGAAACTGACACACAAGGCTTCTGTTTCCCTTTCTCCTCTATCTACCAGTCTGACTTTTATCTTAATGCATTATTATAGTCATTACCCATGATCCTCTGGGAGTCTCTGAGCTTGTTTGTAGGTTCATCTGGATTTTTGCTGTGGATCTACCAGCTGATGTGGGACGACCTGACTCCAGCTGCTGTGGCTTTGACAGTTCTCCAATTTTTCTTCTCTCTCTCTTTCTCTCTCTCTCTCACCAACACAGTGGAGGCAGATGTCTGTCTAACATGAGTCTGGTTCTGTCCGAGGTTTCTGCCCATTAAAGGGAAGTTTTTCCTTGCCACTGTAACTTTACTAAAAGCTGCTGCAAAGTGCTTCACTCATGGTGGATCAAGATGAGATAAGATTCCTTATCCTGTCTTGATGTTGGGTCTCTGTGAATAAAATAACTAAATACTCTAACATTAACCGGTATCAACCTGCGAATGTTTTGTAAAGTGTCTTGAGATAACGCTTATGATTTGGCGCTATATAATTAAAGATTGATTGATTGATTGTGTGTCACATGTTTAATCTAAACATGTTATGAAAATTTACACATATAAAACTTTATTATATGAAGATGTAATGAATCTTCTGCAGAGTTTTTGGGGGGAGCAGTGAGTGTTGCAGCAGTCCCCGGTCTCCCCCACTCCTGCTCCCACTCTTTGACCTGGTTTGCAGGAAAGAAGGTGAGAACAGATGAAACCTTCTCTGCCTCCTGTCAGACTGAACTCCGGCATCAAATTC
>RPOG01005523.1:13089-31350 GCA_008086565.1 Thalassoma bifasciatum | reverse complement strand
CAAGATAAAAAAATCAAATATGGCGATTTTGCTGTATTTTATACCTTTACAAATGTGATAAAATCGGGACTTTTATCTCTCCCTGAATTTGTTGTTTTTCTAAATGAATTAAAAATGTTCCTTGAACCACTAAAATAATGAAAAAACCATAACAATTCTCAAAAAAATTACAACTTCCTTCACATGCTTAATTTCATTTATTTATTTTCCTTTGTATCTCATTGACATCTAATTTAACTTATCTACTTTTATTGCTCCTGTAACTTCACCACTGATTGATGTGGTGAATTAATGACTGAAATGCCAAATGTACTCATGGTTTANACCAAAAGTTATCGTGTATTGAAAATAAATCTGAAACCAACTGACTTTTTATTTTTCCAGCTGGTGTAAAAACTGCGTCCTCATTACCCACGTAGGCTGTTAGTGTAAAATAAAAAGTGATAAATGATTTAGGGGCTTTTATGAATTTGGTAAAAGTAAACAGCTCTTTCATGATGAAGTGAGCAGATTTACCGCTGTTTCTTTCCTGTCACTTCACTTTTATCTCTGGGACCGTTTCACATTTTTGTTGTTGTGTTGTAGTTGAGCTGATTTATTCCAGTAGGTGTCAGTAATTCACCCCAACCTGAGCGCCCCCAAACTGACAAACGCCATTAGCGCCGTGCATTGTGGGAAACAGTACGCCAGGTAGACTGGTCCGTTACAGACTGAGAAATTTTCTCGGATCAGTAGAAACATCCGGGAACTTGTAGTTTACTACAGATCTCGCAAGTTTTCGCATACTGCCTTCTAAATACTGAATTTCAGCCGAAGTGGTAGGCATCGCTAGTGTAGTAGGCGGTTTGGAAAACAGCCAATGTCTCTGCCGCCTAATGATGAATAAGCCACAGCTGTTGCCGTGGAGACGACCTTGAAGAGTTCTGATCCGGAGACAAAGTTCACAGGAGGACTGGGGTGATTGGGGTGGGGGGGTGGGGTTGATGGGGCAGGGCGTCCATCTACTTAACATCCGAGGAGAGTAGAGAGATTATCAGCCTTCCAAAGATGACGCACAGGGGAGGCCACTAGAGATAAGATTTTGTTTTGCGACACAGACACAGCAAAAAACAAATCTAAAGAAAAACTGACGAACCAGGTGTAACGGCTACACCCAGAGTTGGTGTTTATCTGTTTAAATCTGAGATGTTTTTTCTTATTTCTTACTCAGATCATGTACAAACTCAAGCTCCAGAAAAGCGACATCAACATGACGCCGTCTGAAATCTGTGACAGGATCTTTGAGCTGGTGGACGTGAATAAAGACGGTGCGTACAACTCACACACAGTATCAGAAAACAAATGGAAACAGAGAGGAAATAAACTTTAAATTACAGAGACTGGTTTTGTATTTTCTTGAATGACCTTTAAAACTCCATGCATTTCTTGATGCTGCCACTAGGTGTCACTAAAGTCGGACGTGTTAAAGACTTAAAGCTTCGTCCTCAGAGGTTTAGTTTGCACAGTCACTGACACTGACTTTCATAATTCATGCATCAGAGGGTTAAAATAAATCTTTCTTAAGAAATAGACTCGGCTTAAATTTAAAAAACAAAAACAAATTTTTATTTAAATCTGCAGCTAATTATAATCTTAATATGAGACACAAAACTTCTCAATAGCAGAAAATAAAGATTAAATTAGTTTTCCAGGTATTTTAGTATTTTCAAGGTCTCTCATCCAGTAAAGCTTAAATCTGATTTCTTTTTCCCCCCCAAAAAATGAAAATACTAAGAATAGAAAGAGCAATTTAAATTTGAAAATGACACGTAAAATATACACATTTAATATAAACAGAGAAAATTAGAAAAGTCTAAATAGAAAATAAGCTCACAGTAAGACAATATGATAATTTTGTTCAATAATAATTTCTTTTTTTGTAAATGAAATCCATCAGGAGAACTTACAGCATTTTTTCTGCACATACTTTTCTCTTTTTTCCAATATATGAACAATGAATTGCATGCATCAATCTCATAAAACTATGATGAAAATGCAGAAACAGTTTGTTGAGGTTAAAACTCCTCACAGATGCTTTAATTCTGCAGCTGTTTTTCAGTGTTTCCTTTAGTTTAAAAGTCTGTTTTTGTTTGTTTTCACTCCTCCAGGTCAGATCACGCTGGCTGAGTTCATGGAAGGAGCTCAGAAGGACGAATGGGTGATGAGGATGTTGAAGTTGGATGTGAACGCGACGGGCTGGGTCATCCAGAACTGTGGGATGTCGCCGTGACGTTTCCCTGAGTGGGTTCAGAGCCCACGTCTTTTTCTTTGAGGCTGACGGAGAAAAGCTGAAGTCTTCTTCTTCTTCTTCTTGGTCTTTTTGTCTCTGCGCTGAAGCCGGAGCTCAGCGCTCTTTTTCCACGGAGGCTGAGACTCTGCTGCGGTTTAACGGCAGGTCTGAAAGTCTGTGTGAGGCCGAGCGTCTGTGGATGAGACGACGTTTTGTTTTTAAGGAAACCCATGAGCCACAGGGGACGTTTCATGTGTTTAATACACGACACAGCCAATCATGTGTTTATATTTGTACATAAATTACTGGAAATATTTAAGTTTAGGAGAGAATTATGTCAGAAACATTCTAATACGACATAAATTAAGTCTATTTTAATCAGGCTGTATATTTATAATTTGTTCTAAATTAATTTGAATGTTCCTTTAAGACATTTTAACTTTGTCTAGTTGTATTTAATAACAGATTTAACCCTGAGATTAAGATATTTCTGCAGTGTTGTTGTCCTAAATTTCATTATGCGAGAGAACTCTGAAACAGCATTGCAGTTATTTAATTTTTTTTTTATAAGTGTACAGAAACTTTAAAGCATTTTTTTTCAAATGTGAATTTATTTTCTTAATAAAAACATTTTTATACACACTTTTTTTTTGTATTTTCTTTGACTGACCTTTAAACTCTGAGTGTTTCTTGATGCTGCCACCAGGTGTCACTAAAGTTAGACGTGTTAAAGACTTAAAGCTTCATCCTCAGAGGTTAAGTTTGCACAGTCAGGCTGTCTGTCTTTCCTCCTTTTTTTCTTTCCGTATATCTTTTCTCTTTCCTGCCTCCTCTATTCTTTATTCTTTTTTCTTATTTCTAATCTTCATTCTTTGTTTCCTTTCCTTGTGCCTTTACATCTTCCCTGTCTTATTTCCTCTTTTCATTTTGCCTCCTTTCTTTTTTTGTCCTCACATCCTTCTATTCTTCCCCCCTTGCTTCCTTTCTTCCCTTCTTGCCTTCTTCATATCTCCCTTGTTTCTTTCCTTGTTTCCTTTCCTCAATCCTTTCTGTCCTCACATTCTTGTATACTTCCTTCCTTTTGCCTTTTCTTGTCTACTTACGTTTTCCCCCCTTCCTTTTTCCGTCTTGCTCCTCTTCCCTTTTCTTTTCCTCTGCTCTTTCTTGTTTCCTTCCTACCTTTCTTTCCTTGTTTCTTATTCTTATATTCCTTCCCCAATCCTTTTTTAACCTTTCTTGCCTCCTTCATATCTCCCTTGTTTCTTTCCTTGTTTCCTTTCCTCAATCCTTTCTTCCATCCTCACATTCTATTATACTTCCTTCCTTTTGCTTTTCCTCGTCTCCTTACTTTTTATCCCTTCCTTTTTCTTCATTGCTCCTTTTTCTTCTCCTCCGCTCTTTCTTGTTTCCTTCCTACCTTTCTTTCCTTGTTTCTTATTCTTATATTCCTTCCCTAACCCTTTTTAACCTTTCTTGTCTCCTTCCTATCTGAATTCCTTAATTCCTTTTTTATTTCCTCTTGTCTCTTTGTGTTCTCACATCCTTCCATACTTCCTTCCTCGTTTCATCTTTCTTTCTTGCCTCCTTCCTATCTTCCTTGTTTTTTTCCTCGTTCCTTTCCTCACTCCTTTTTTTGATCCTCACATTCTTTTATACTTCCTTCCTTTTGCCTTTCCTTGTCTCCTTCCTTTTTTATACATTGCTTCTTTTCCTCTGCTCTTTCTTGTTTCCTTCCTACCTTTCTTTCCTTGTTTCTTATTCTCATATTCCTTCCCTAACCCTTCCTATCTGAATACCTTAATTCCTTTTTTGCTTCTTTCCTCTCATTTCCTTGAGCTCTCACACCCTTCCATGCCTCCTTTTTTCTTCTCTTGCTTACCTTCTTGTTTTCTTGCTGTCTTCCTACTTATTTCCTCTCTTTCTGTCCTAACTTGTATCTATTTCCTCGTTTCCATTCCTCTATTCTTTCTTCTTGTCTTGTTTCTTTCTTGCTTCCTTCTTTTCTTGTATCCTCACATCCTTTCCTGTTTCCTTCCTATCTTCCTTTCTGGTTTCCTTATTTCTTATTTCTCTCTCTTTACTCCTTTTCTACACTTCCATTTATAAAAATCAGACTTGAACCTAAGTTAAATGTGTTTCCTGCTGATAAACAAGGATCAGGTGAAGCTCCGTTAACACATTTTAATCTGACTAATGTTAGAATCAAGTGCAGATTTTTTTTATTTTGTTGCTGAAGTGTGTTTCCCTCTGACCAAAATCTCACCCAGGATTTGACGTCACAATACCTGTTAATCCTCCCGAGAGCTCAGAGCTGGCCTTTTGTCTCTGGGGCCAATTGGCTCTGCTGACCCAGAGCCAAACGAGGGGTCAGTTACCGAAACAAACGCTAAAGCTCAGGGGGAGTTCATCACCGAGGATGTGATGAACGTGTGGCTGCTCTGAGAGAGAAGAGGAAGAAAGAGGAAAACTGATCTGAAAATGAAGATTCTCAGGAGGAATTTTCTGAGTTTGTCCTCCTGGTTTCTTTGAAATAGACGAGAGGTCTGGAGAGGTCATGGGGTCCTGGCTGGAGCGCAGAGCAGAGAATTCCTCTTTATAGGTTTTATCTTTATTTGAGACTCTTCTTCTTCTTGTTGTTGTATTTTTGAAATCATGGGTCAGGAACAGAGTGGCACAGAGAGGGAGGTGACTCTTCAAAACATCCAGGAACTTTATCGAAAGTTTGCCAGCGAATGTCCGAGCGGGAACCTTCACCTGCACGAGTGCAAGAGGA
Source organism: Thalassoma bifasciatum (assembly GCA_008086565.1). NCBI lineage: Eukaryota > Metazoa > Chordata > Actinopteri > Labriformes > Labridae > Thalassoma > Thalassoma bifasciatum. Next base: position 26,308 of record RPOG01005523.1, on the reverse strand, counting down.
TCTTTGGGATCAACAGCAACTCCACAGAAGAAGAATCAGCGTACATGGAAAACGTGTTTCGATCATTTGATACTAACAGGGTAAAAAAAAAAAAAAGGTTTAGTTTGCACAGTCAGGCTGTCCGTCTTTTTTATTTCTTTCCTCTTTCCTCCTTCTTAGCTTTCCTTATATCTTGTCTTTTTCTTATTTCTAATCTTCATTCTTTGTTTCCTTTCCTTGTGCCTTTAAATCTTCCCTGTCTTATTTCCTCTTTTCATTTTGCCTCCTTTCTTTTATTGTCCACACATCCTTCTATTCTTCCTCCCTTGCTTCCTTTCTTCCCTTCTTGCCTCCTTCATATCTCCCTTGTTTCTTTCCTTGTTTCCTTTCCTCACTCTTTTCTTTGGTCCTCACATTCTTATATACTTCCTTCCTTTTGCTTTTCCTTGTCCCTTTTACTTTTTTTCCCTTCCCTTTTCTTCATTGCTCCTTTTTCTTCTCCTTCGCTCTTTCTTGTTTCCTTCCTACCTTTCTTTCCTTGTTTCTTTTTCTTATATTCCTTCCCTAATCCTTTTTAACCTTTCTTGCCTTGTTTCTTTCCTTGTTTCCTTTCCTCATTCCTTTTTTTGATCCTCACACTCTTTTATACTTCCTTTCTTTTGCTTTTCCCTGTCTCCTTCCTTTTTCCCCCCTTCCTTTTTTCTGCATTGCTCCTTTTTCTTCTCCTCCGCTCTTTCTTGTTTTCTTCCTAACTTTCTTTCCTTGTTTCTTATTCAAATATTCCTTCCCTAACCCTTCCTATCTCAATTCCTAAATTCCTTTTTTGTTTCTTTCCTGTCTCGTTTCCTTGCGTTCTCACATCCTTCCATGCTTACTTCCTTGTGTCCTTTCTTTCCTTCTAGTATCCTTCCTATCTCCCTTGTTTCTTTCCTTGTTTCATTTCCTCATTCCTTTCTTTGGTCCTCACATTCTTTTATACTTCCTTCCTATTGCCTTTCCTTGTCTCCTTACTTTTTTTCCCCTTCCTTTGTCTTCATTGCTCCTTTTTCTTCTCCTCCACTCTTTCTTGTTTCCTTCCTACCTTTCTTTCCTTGTTTCTTTTTCTTATATTCCTTCCCTAATCCCTCCTAACCTTTCTTGTCTCCTTCCTATCTGGATTCCTTAATTCCTTTTTTGTTTCTTTCCTCTTGTTTCCTTGTGTTCTCACATCCTTCCATCCTTCCTTCCTAGTTTCCATTCGTTCCTTCTCGTATCCTTCCTATCTCTGTTGTTCCTTTCCTTGTTTCCTTTCCTCACTTCTTTTTTTGATCCTCACATTCTTTTATACTTCCTTCCTTTTGCCTTTCCTTGTCTCCTTACTTTTTTTCCCTTCCTTTTTTCGGCATTGCTCCTTTTTCTTCTCCTCCGCTCGAAAAAAAAAAAAAAAAGCTGCCCTTGAGGATAAAAATCAGATCTTGTTGCAAGAAACTCATCAAGGACTTTGATCTTGTTTGGCTTCTTAGATGAAGTGTAATGGGTTTCTGTTGTATCTTCTGTGCTGTTTGTTTTGCAGGACGGTCACTTAGACTTCATGGAGTACGTTGCCGCGGTTCATCTGGTTCTTCGGGGAAAACTGGAGGACAAACTGAGGTGGTCTTTCAAAGTTTACGACCGAGACGGAAACGGCAGCTTGGACCGGCAAGAAGTGCGAACAATAGTGAAGGTAAAAACTCTGAACCAGAGAAGTAGCACAGGAAACAACATTAAATTTCAGTCAGTTTTTATCCTTTAGATTTATTCTTGTTTTCATGCAAAGATGACAAAACACAGACATGCACATTTTCTTAGTCATTTAAAACAGATTTGTAGTTTCTTATTCTGTTAGACAAGTCATTGAGGGGTAAGACTTTTGAATAGGCCAGTGATTCCCAACCTGTGGTCCGTGGCCCCCTGGTGGGCCGTGAAGGTATTGCAAGTGGGCCGCCAAATCATTTCCTAAATATTCTGATTTTAGTGGAGTGTAATTTATAAGATTCAATTATACGAAATAATATTTTAGATGTTAAAACTCAGTTACGAACTCGGTTAGGAAATAAAAAATGTTCAGATAAAACATGTCCACTACCAATGCATGTTCTTACCACTTGGTAACATGACCCTTGACGTATTAATGATCCAATATGTAATAAAAAGATATGTACTAAAACCCAAAATGTAATAGCTTGTCAAAAATGTAGCAAGAGTGTGAAGCCAGAAATGCAACAAAAAGAATATATTCAAAGCCAAAATGTAATAACTGACACAAACTTTTAGTAGTTTTGATTTGGGCTCAGAATCTGTTACATTATCAACCAGTTATTGTGTTTTGGGATTTATTACATTTTTAAAATTACATTTCAAGCTCAGCACTTTTGTTACCTTATCGACCAGTTACTACATATCGAGTTTCATTACATTTTGGGTTGTTGTTACAAATGGGTTTTTAATAAGGCATTTTATATCCTCTGTTCTTATTGGGTCAAAGGTGGGCCGCAAACATTTTTGAGACTCGAAAGTGGGCCCTGAGTTGGAAAAGGTTGGGAACCACTGGAATAGGCCATTTTTCAAACATTAAAAAATAAGGATATTTACTTGGCCATTGTTCAAACATTTGGAATGTAGTGTTCACATGCATTTAAGCAAAAACCCAGTTTAGAGATTTAAGCGCTGAAAAAAAGTCACTTGGGGCGACTGTAATTCGTCTCAAAATCAATATATTTCTTTAACATTACCAGTAGTTCAACAAGAATCAGTAATTAAATAAACAGTGTAAGAAGGACAGGCTCATAGATTTGCAGATAAAACTTATTATTTACAGTTTTAGTGCGGTCGCCATGATCCCCCAAAAGTGTCTGGTGCATTACAGTCATTAAAAATTAGGTTTATTTACAAATGTGAGAAAGACTTAATAACCTTCCAAGTGTTTTTTTTAGGTTCCTCAGATGTGTCTGGTTGATAAAATACGCTGAGTCCTTGAGCTGGTTTCAAAATAAAAGTCTTAAAATTGTGTTTTCTTGATGATATTTCATACAATGAACATTTTCAGACAACATTTTTTTGTATATTATGATGGAAATAAAAAAGCAGATGCTTCATAATTTTGTCAGTGAATGTAAAACATGTTGGAAATTAGGCCAAATAAGGCAATGAGTATTTTCAAGTTGATTTACAGTGATTTTCAGCCACTTTAGGTCGCCTAGAGTCAAAAGTTCATGACAACAACAGCCTCAATAAGAATGTGTGTCGAGGAGGTATTGATAATGTAACTATTTTTTAAAAATATTTATTTATCTATTCAAATAACTGGATAACTGGTGGTTGTTGTATTTTTTACTCTTTGTTTCCACAGATCATCCAGAGGTTAAAGAGACACAAAGACCCGAGCATCAAAGTCACAAATATCGAAGACGTTTGTGATCGTATATTTGAACTGGTGGACAAGAACAGAGACAGTAAGATCTGAGTTCTTTTCTTTTTCCTGTTATAACTCTTTCTTCGTTCTGATCATGTGTCTGTTATTCTGCTCCTTCTCCTCTTCAGGTCGTATTTCCTTGGAGGAATTCATCGAAGGGGCCAATAAGGACCCGTGGGTGATGGAGCAGCTCAAACTGGACATCGGGCCCTGTGATTGGTTCATGGAGAAGCAGGAGAGAAAAACCTGAACATCTTTTTTTTTTTTTTTTTTTTACGGACAGTGATAATTAACGACTACCTCAGGAGATGATCACACGAACAGTTCTCACATGATTGGTGATTTTTTTTTTTTTAGATCATCCAAAGAAATAATGTGCAAAATGTTTTTTGAAGTGTTCTTGAAGACATTTGTACGACTTTTGGGGATTTATGTTGTAGTTTCAGTGGATGCTGGAGCTGGACTGTCAAAAAGAAAAAGGACGACTGAGCTGAGGAATGCTAAACGGGAGAAAGATAGAGCACGGACTAAAGGCTAAACTATTGTTTAAAGGCTAAAATGAGAGCTAAAGGCTGAAACACAATCTAAAGACTAAATCAACAGCTATTTCCTGAAAAACGAGTAAGACACTAAATCACAGTATAAGGGCTAAAGCAGGAGCTCAAGGCTAAAACACTGGCTACAGGCTAAAACACAGTTTAGAGGCTAAAACACAACCAAAAGGCTAAAACACCAGTTAAAAACTAAAACACAAAAAAAGGACAAAACACAAGCTTAAGGCTGAAACACGAGCTAAAGGCTACAACACAAGCTAAAGGCTAAAGCACAAGCTAAAGGCTAAAACACAGTCTAAGTTGGAGCTACAAACGTAAGGCTAAATCACAAGCTACGGTCTTAACCGCAATCTTTGGGTCCAAAACACGGCCCAAAGGCTAAAACAGAAACACAATCTAAAGACTAAATCAAGAGCTATTTCCTGAAAAAGGAGTAAGATAGTAAATCACAGGCTAAAGGCTAAAACACAAGATCAAGGCTAAAACACAGTGTAGAGGCTACAACACAAGCTAAAGGCTAAAACACAACCAAAAGGCTAAAACACCAGTTAAAAACTAAAACACAAAAAAAGGACAAAAGACAAGCTCAAGGCTAAAACATGAGCTCAAGGCTAAAACACGAGCTAAAGGCTAAAACACGGTCTAAGTTGGAGCTACAAACGTAAGGCTAAATCACAAGCTAAGGCTAAAACACGAGCTAAAGGCTAAAACACAACCAAAAGGCTACAGCACAAGCTCAAGGCTAAAACACGAGCTAAAGGCTGAAACACAAGCTAAAGGCTAGATCAAGAGCTAATTGCTGATAAATGAGTTACAGACTAAACCCCTGTCTTGGGATTAAAACAGGACCTTAAGGCTAAAACACGAGCTAAGGGCTAAAACACGAGCTAAAGTCTAAAACACAAGCTAAAGGCTAAAACACAGTCTAGAGGCTAAAATATGAGCTAGAGGCTAAATCAAGAGCTGAAGGCTAAAACACAGTCTAGAGGCTAAAATATGAGCTAAAGGCTAAAACACAGTCTAGAGGCTAAAACACGAGCTAAAGGCTAAAACATGAGCTAAAGGCTAAAACATGAGCTAAAGGCTAAAACACGAGCTAAAGGCTAAAACAAGAGCTAGAGCATATAGAAATGAGCCCACATTCCTCTACATGACCTTTTTTTTACAGTGTGTCTGCTTTAAAACTCTGTTTATGTCCATGTGATGTTCCAAGACTCATCTAAGAGTGAATAAAATAAATAAACTCCAATTAAAAATACAGACTGTGCCAGAGAAATGGTGTGAAATTGATTTGAGAGAGAACATGAAAGTAAGAAGAATGCCTCATGATGTTTGTGGTTTTCTGCCATAAAAGAAAAAAAAAGCAAACGAAACAAATGTTTATTTTTCTTCCTGCTTCATTATTCCTGGAGTTTTGTCTGCAGGGTCATGTAAGAATGTGTTAGTGTGTGTTAGTGTGTGTTAGTGTTAGTTTGCTCTACTCACCTCACAGAGACCTCATGGGAGATTTCACTGTATGGATTTAACCCAACTTTCTATTTTTAACTTTTAAGGCTCTTTACCAAACTGTGACTCATTTAACTTTCACAGGTATAGATAAAGAAGACATCGTCATATCATTTTTCAGTTTGTTTTTATCGGGTTAAATGCTCCTTAGATACAGAAATGCTCAAATACTCAACTTTGCAATGTGACCATGATGGATGGGGGTGTGTGTTTGTGGATATCATACCATTAGGTAAAGACTCTTAAAGGCTGAGATTAGTACGTCAGGCTTAACTCTTACGGTAAAATAACTCGGGTGGTCTTTAGGTGATGGTGACACACAATAAGCAGCTTTGACAGTTATCTAATAAGAGCACATGAGTTAGGGAGGAGGTGGAAGTTCACTACAATGTCACTGATATGATGAGGACCTGCTGCTGTTTGATGGTCTAGAGCAGTGGTTCCCAACCTTTTCCAAATCAGGGCCCACTTTAAAGTCTCAAAAAATTTTGCGGCCCATCTCCGACCCCATAAAAACAGAAGTCATTTATGCTTTCGGGGCACTTTTCTTATTAAATATATGAATACTTGAAGATATTGAACCCTTAGGATACCAAATCTGCAGGAAAAAAACGACCTTATTTTTAAATGACTGGCATTTACAGACCATTTGTCCAATCCAAAAGCTGAAAAAACTGGCAAAATTGTCAGATTTCCAAGTTTCCGGAGTACCTGAATGCATCGTGAGGTCAATAACGTGCCTTAACAGAGCAAAAAAAGACGAGAAGTTCATCAACATTGCCTTGATTCTCATGTCCGCTTTGAAAATTCCCAGAAAATCAACTGTTCACTTTAATTAAATTCTGTTAAAAAATAAAGCCTTAAATGATGAACGGACCAGAAAAAACATTTGAATTTCTTCTGAACCTATAGAGGAGCAGAACTTCACTTTGTAAAGGAAAATGGTGAGTAAAAAATGTGACGGAAGCAAAAAAAAAAAAGAAAACAGGAGCTATTTGGTGTATTAGGAGTTAAAGTCCTTTCAAACGCGCCTGATTTTTAACATTTAATACATTATTTAGTATGTTTTTATCGTCATGTTAACCTCCCCTGCCACACACACACACTAAAATCTAACTATTTTGGAGATGATTTGGTGGCCCCCTTGCAGTAACTTCGTGGCCCACCAGGGGGCCGCGGACCACAGGTTGGGAATCATTGGTCTAGAGGTTATGAAGAAGAATACTAATCACAAAGAACGGATAAATGTCTAAATTTGATCTTTTTCCCTGAATTTGATATATGGATCTCTCAAATCTGATTTTTTCACCAAGCAGTTTTTACATTAAAAGTAATTTGTCTTAGCCTGTTGGTGCAAAAAGTTAAGAAAAAAAATAAGAGCTTAAATAAAGTAATATTAGAAATATTAAAAAACAAAAGAATTTTCATGCAAAAGTTAAGTTAACAAAATGAAATACAAATAAATAGATACAAATACATCCATTATGAGAAGATGAGATAAACATATTAATGTGTGTTTGACCATTTCAACTCAAATTAACATTTTTATTTTTAATTTTTTAAAAGAATGCCTTGTTTTATCAAATATCAGGACATCATACAAAGGAGGCTCTTTTCTGTGGTTTTACAGTCCATAATTCATAATGATTAACTGATAATACAAAAACAAAAAAAGTAATAAGAATCAAAGGATTTATACAATAATTAGAACCAGATGAACTGGCATGCAAAGGAATACAGAAACTGTAAAACTTCATGGATATTCCTTCAGCTTACTGTTCTGTGCAATTGAACTGTTTCTAAAAATTTAATTAACTGCACAGAACTATTCATTTTTATGCTGTAGTTTTCTGATGACGTACCACTTAATTAAATATCTGCACCATGCTCCATCTGCTGGTTGATTCATGACGTCTGTTTTCATATTTTTCCTGCTAAATGTCTTCAAAAACATGAATAACAAAATAACAAAGCGTTGCTTCCACAACGCACATAAACAAGCTTTTTTTTCAGTCTTGGCCAATTGTGGAATTTAATGACAGTTAATAAGTCGTTCAGTGCGGGATAATATTATTAATGTGTGGGGCAGTGATTCCCAACCTGTGGTCCGTGGCCCCCTGGTGGGCCGCGAAGATATTGCAAGTGGGCCGCCAAATCATTTTCAAAATAGTCTGAATTTTAATGACGGGTAGATATATTAAGATACAAATCTACAGAATAATTTTTAAATATTAAAACTTGGTTACATTTGTAAGGATATTCAACATGTTCAAACGTTTGTATATAAGAAAAGTCCTTGAAGAGGGGAAAGTTAAGGCCCAACATGTAACATGACCCCAAATTTAACAAAGCCCTGAGATTTGATCAAACAAATGTTGTATATCCCAAGACTATAATCACTGACCCAACATTTAACAAGTTGTTATATCGTGGGCAAATGACTATCACCTTCTGGGCTCAGCATCTGTTACATCATTGACCAGTTATCACATTTCGGGTTTTATTGCATTTTTTTCTTACTTTTCGGGTCTTTGTTACAAATCAAGCGCTAACAAGTCACCATACAGCCCCCATAATTATATGGTCAGAGGTGGGCCGCGGAAAATTTTTAAGACTTAAAAGTGGGCCCTGAATTGGAAAAGGTTGGGAACCACTGGTGTAGGTTTTTTTTTTTTTAAGGTTTTCCAACGCCAAGATAAAGACGCTATGCAGTAACAATCTTGGCGTCTGTTTCCTCTTTGATCCAACCGTTCAAGTCTTTTTATGGAATAAAACTAAAAATAATCGTCTTTATTTCTTCGTTTCTTTAAGTAAATTTAAATAAAATGACTTTTTAAATTTTATCTCATTTGAACCCTGCACATTATTTTGTTTTTAAAGCTTTTAACACTTCAACAAATGCACGGATAGTTCCCTGCATGACTTGTCATCGTGACGGCGCTGCGCATGCGCACGTTCCTCCTCCCAGTTGTCTGTTGACAAACGTGACCAATGAACATCTCTGTCCCCGTCGTTTTCTGGAATAAAATGTGATTTTCACGGGATTTTATCGACGTTGCGGGGCTTCGGGTGGACTCTACATGAAGTTGTGAACCCAGTAAGCACTGAAGTGTGATATTTAATGAGCTGTGAGTTTCCAGCTGAGCTAAGTTATGAAGCGGAGTGAGGATGCAGTTCAGTGCTAACACAGTTAGCAAAGTTAGCCGGCTGGATTAATGTTTTCTGCAATTAGTAACAATTATTTACAGCAACTGGTTGAGTCACAATCGCATATATAGACCTGAGAAGCCTTATAGTTGTATTTCTTTAGTCGTTTTTGCTTTTTTATGAGCCTCAATCTGCGTAAAGATAACGTTAAAATAGCAATAGCAGGTGGGAGCTAGTAGCTTAGCTCATGTCAAATACATCTGTTTTTGACTGAAACTGTCAAATAAATTACTTTCTAACATGTGAACCTCATTTATCTACATGATATCACGACCAGTTGCCTTGTTTCGTGGTATAAATAACCACAACACTCTGGTGCACTCAGTCTAACTGCGCACAAGTGACTCATTTCTTGGCCAGGCCACAAAGTAACCACAAATAAAGTTAATAAATCAGTTTGTAGGTTGAACTGTTTGTAGGTTAGATAGTTGGATAGTAAAATGTTTTATTTTCTGATTCAGACTCAGTGCAGATTTGTCTGCTCATCCTCACCGCTCCCTGATAGTGACTCAGACCTTTAGGTGCTCCACTCACTCCTCATTCTGTGACGCCTTCAGACTGCAGCTTCTTTCAGAGCTGTCAAATATATAAACAGCAATCTTTATATTTTCTCTTCCTCTAAGGTTAATAATTGATGTTTTGTTGCATTTTATGGAGCTTGCTGTGTTTGCAGTCCCTTGAAAATGACTGTTTCCTGAGCTAAATGACGGATTTAAAGGGCAATACTTAGCTACAGGTCTATTTACACAGCTTTACCTTATCTTGCTGGATCTGTCATTGTATTTCTAAAATAAAACAGCTCACATATCAATTTAAGTTCCTTATGTTACGTGATAGTCATTAAAAAATTACCATAAATGATGAAAAGTCAGTGCACATTCCTGATCTGTCTCCACTTGGTGGCTATGAATACTAATATCTGTTTTTAAACGGATTGTACACGTCTTGTTTGTTTGTGATCATCAGTGGAGACAGCAGACATCCACAGTGTCATGTCGGGCTCTGTTGCTCACACTGGAATGTGTGAGAAAACCAGTTTGACCTGATTTTTCCCTGCGTCACGTGGGCTGGACTGTTCAGAGAGCTGAATGAGTCTGGATCATCCTTCACCCTGTCAGAGCACTTAGACCTGAAACTGAGGCCAGTTCAGTCTGAAAAGTGTCCAAAGAATAAGAGGAAACACTCGTTTGTCCTGTTTGATATGAGACTGTGCAGCCAGTGGAGTGAAAAAGCTGTAGGATTAGGTCTCCATCTTTGTTTGGCCTGTTTTCAAACAGTCACCTGACTTGGCCTAACTGCCTCAGGAGGCCTGGTGGTCAGGTTGCTACATGAACTAACCTGAGCGACTACTCCTTCAGCTCTGACCTGCTAATCCAGAGTGGCTGTGAATAATTTAAAGCAGGGAATAAAGAATGAGCAGAGCCTTGCTGTGTATTTTAGGAGGTTTGAAGCGTCACAGCTGCAGGATGAAAGAACATGAACTGTTAAAAAGTCTGTTGGATGAGTCAAATACACATACACACACATCAAATACAGGCAAAAGTTAAAAAACAGACTTGGCAAGATGTGAAATAATCACTGATTGACTGTGTTTGTGTTCCAGCTTTAAACTGAAACCATGCTGAAATGGTTTTCTGGAGAAGAAGGGGAGTCTGGCTCGATGGTGAGTACATTTATTTTGGCCCTCATTTATCAAACGTGCAAACCAAATAATGGGCGTACGCTCATATCCGCGCACAGATCGATATTTATCAATTTGAATATGGACAGAGGGTACGCTCAAATCCCTCATCAGGTCTGAGTTTGTGTTTGCAAGTTTATGTCAGAGGAGAGGAAAATCAGTCTGTAAAAGATAATTATTGCATCATATGAGTGTGGGGCATTTCCAGACAGACTAAGAGAGATTCACAGATTAATATTTAGATATTTGAATCAGATATGACGCCAGAAATGTGTCCAACATTTCATTTATCTCACCTGTTTGTAAATTAGAGAGGTTTACAGTGATTAAAAACATTCCCATGTCCACAGTAAAGTCTGCAGAGGGCATTCAGAGGACACTGATCAAACTTTACGACAAGATTACTGTTTCTCTCCAAACAATATCTTCATACAAATCTGAACTGTGTATGCAAAAGTGGACTATTTAAGAGCAGAAGACATTTGTTTACATGAGATCACAACCAATCGGCTTGTTTTCTGATAAAAAATAACCACAACACTCTTGTCTGCCTGTGTGTTATTACACACAAGTGACACTTTACCTGTTCCTCTGTTGCTTGTGCCTGACTCAAAGTGCTCCACTCACTCCTCAATCTGTGACACGTTCAGTCTGCAGCTTCTTTCAGACCTGACAAACATTTTAACTGAGATGTTTCCATGTTTTTTGACCTGTACGGACACAATTAATGATACAGAGTCTTCTAATACAACAGATTAATTAACCGCCTTTGCTGTAGTTTGGTTTGTCACATCCACATTCCCGACGGTCGCAGTGATTTCCTTATAGACGTGATTTTTCTGATTGTGTTAACACCACTTTCCCAGCTGACGAACAACAGCTTCATTTCTCTCTACAGCTATTGCTATGGCGTCGATATCCAAGACAGAAAAGTCTCCTTTTTTCCCCCAAAGTGTCACTTCACGCCGTAAATCTGTGTGTTACACTTCAAAAACGGAAATCTAAGCAAGTCATTCTGTCTTATTTTTGGTAAAAATTGTCTTACTGTTCTTAATTTGAGCCACATTCACCAGAAAAGGTCATAAAAATGTCTTATTTCAAGTTTTTTAAGACAAAAATGAGGTGTAAATTGCTTGTAACAAGTCAAAAAAATCTACCAATGGGATAAGACGAATTCGCCCGGGAAGTTTCTTGAAATTAGAAAAATGTCTTAAAACAAGAATCTTTTATCTTATCCCATTCGCAGATTTTTTTTTACTTGTTACAAGCAATTGATGCCTCATTTGTGTCTTTAAAAAACTTGAAATGAGAAATTTTTATGACCTTGTCTAGTAAATGTGGCTCAAATCAAGAATAATAAGACACATTTTACTAAAAATAAGACATAATGACTTGCTTAGATTTCAGTTTTTGCAGTGTAGGTGCCTGTGATTTAAATTATGATTGTTTTCAGCCGCCTGATTTATCAATTCTTGATCAGATGGACACGTTTCATAAATCACATAAATGTTTCCGTGAGCTTTTTTGTTTTACACCCATATTTGAACCAATTTCAACGCAAGATAAATAAATAAATAAAGGCCAGTGTCACTCTGGTCACTTGACAATCATTAGTGTCTTGAGTTCAGCATCTACATACTTCTCCCGCAATGACACATCCTCATTCAGAACAGTCAGATTTTGTGTGAGTAACATGTCTAACAACACGCATGTTTGTGTTTGTCGTTTTTTTTTTCCCACTCACAACTGTATCTCACCTCTCACCGAGCATCACCTCAGAAAACTCAGACATTTTCATGACTCATTCAGCGTTAGCCACTTTAACGGCTGCAAGGAAACCCACTGAGAGCTCTGCATTCTCTTCTGTCCATATAGACTGGATTTATAGAGACTGCTGAGCTCAGGGCTTTGACTCAGACAATCGGGGCTCTCACTTCCTGTGAGGGAGGGGGCGGCTGCTCCAACTTAATCCCTCTGCGACCCCATCCTATCAGCTCCACAGTCTACATGTTTATCTGTAGCTCTGATGAAAGAGTTAATCATGATTTCAAAACAAAGACACATCAACCTATCAGGTTTGCACATGGGTCAATGAGGTGACGTCCCTTTTTTTGTGTCCGAGTGCAATATTTCCTTCTATCATGAATTGAGTATTTCATCACATGTATTTCTTTATTCTATGAAACCTGTGTTATTTGAACACATCTTTAAACTATTAAAATATAACATGTTTTTTTGTGTTTTGGTTCCTCAAACCCCCAAAATGTCAGGTGGTGCAACCGTCCTGACAAGTATCCACAGTAATTAAACTCTAAAAATTGAAAGTCAGTTATTGTAAATGGAAATTAAAAACACAGTGGCATTATTTTATGCTTGAACCTTTTTAAATAAAACATTCTTTGCAAATAAAAAGAATTTTAAAGCTGTTGAGAAATTTAAAAAAACTTTTGTCCCGTAATTTTCACCTTGTCAAATGTCAGGGTGGTGCAACCGTAACATTAGACTTTTATTTTAAAGTGAAGAGAATAAAACAGGAAACAGGAAACTGCATCAGCCAGAGGAGCCCAAATGACATTTGTGACCAAGTGGAAAAGTTTGTAGATTTCTCTGAAATACTGATAAAAAAGGTTTTTTCACTTCATTGGTGACTGGAACAATTTCCATGTCAGGTGGTACAACCAATGTAATAATGTGAAATGTTATTTTAACATCAAATTATTTATCTTATTCACAAATAAAAGAAATGAAACACACAAAATGAAAATGTATGAGTCACTACAGACACTTGAGAGATACTTGCCAATAATTTCACACAGAAAAAATAACAGGAACATATAAATATATTTTCATATATTTGGTTGC
>RPOG01005523.1:0-11256 GCA_008086565.1 Thalassoma bifasciatum | reverse complement strand
AAAAAGAATTTTAAAGCTGTTGAGAAATTTAAAAAACTTTTGTCCCGTAATTTTCACCTTGTCAAATGTCAGGGTGGTGCAACCGTAACATTAGACTTTTATTTTAAAGTGAAGAGAATAAAACAGGAAACAGGAAACTGCATCAACCAGAGGAGCCCAAATGACATTTGTGACCAAGTGGAAAAGTTTGTAGATTTCTCTGAAATACTGATAAAAAAGGTTTTTTCACTTCATTGGTGACTGGAACAATTTCCATGTCAGGTGGAACAACCAATGTAATAATGTGAAATGTTATTTTAACATCAAATTATTTATCTTATTCACAAATAAAAACAAATGAAACACACAAAATGAAAATGTATGAGTCACTACAGACACTTGAGAGATACTTGCCAATAATTTCACACAGAAAAAATAACAGGAACATATAAATATATTTTCATATATTTGGTTGCACCACCTGACATTTTTGGGTGCTCAAATTAAAAATACTAAAAAATAATGAACCTAAAAACTTTGAAATGTTGGTCAACTACTGAAATCTGTTAGAAAACATAATTCTTCTCTCAGAAATATGTTTTTATCCATTTTCAAAGAACTTTTTAAAAATACGTTTNACAACCAATGTAATAATGTGAAATGTTATTTTAACATCAAATTATTTATCTTATTCACAAATAAAAACAAATGAAACACACAAAATGAAAATGTATGAGTCACTACAGACACTTGAGAGATACTTGCCAATAATTTCACACAGAAAAAATAACAGGAACATATAAATATATTTTCATATATTTGGTTGCGCCACCTGACATTTTTGGGTGCTCAAATTAAAAATACTAAAAAATAATGAACCTAAAAACTTTGAAATGTTGGTCAACTACTGAAATCTGTTAGAAAACACAATTCTTCTCTCAGAAAAATCTTTTTTATCCATTTTCAAAGAACTTTTTAAAAATACGTTTTTAGATCCTCTTTTTGTCATTGACCCATGTATGAGAACAAATTTGCAGTATGGAAATAGTGGAGGAGGCTCCTAGAAAGCTGGCTTCTAAGCTACTTTACCCGGGATGAATTGAATTTTTGATTTGGTTCGTCAAAGGACAGAGGAGAGTAAATTTACAAGGAAACTTCAACAAAGGATATATATTGGGGTATGACTGTTATGACTACCCTCTTGCCAGTATTCTAGCTTTATTTTACATCCATAAACTGAAATCCAATACACAGTGTTATAATGTGAAAATAAATTAATTACAGAAAGTTACTGACATCCTTTCTGCCATTATTTTACCACTATTTTAAAATGATACTTTTTTAAGTGTACATCTGCTGAACTAATCTTCTCTCTGCTGTTACCACAGCTTTCAATGTTTCTTACTATTAAACACGTTTTTTTTTTTTTTATCTCTTAGTTCCTTTCATACATCACGATACCTGCACGCGCCATCTTTCACTCATTTCATAAGACTGGATTTTAAATGTGCTTCTTTTGTTTCTGTGTAACTCTTGGAGAGTCTCCTTTGGTGCTATTCTTTGTAACAGGGCTAAACATGTTGGTGATCAACTGAGAAACAGCACACACACATTCACACACACAGACACACACACATTCTTGATTGAAGGCTTTTTCCATGTGTGTTTCCATGTGCTGCTTTGCCAAAGAAAAGGACTCTAAACATGTGTACTAGTGTGACACCAAGCGTTATCCTCCCACCGCTTTACCATGTGCTCCTGTCACCACGCACACACATTTAAGTACAAACACACACACACACACACACACACACACACACACAGTATTTTATACATAAGAAAAGCAACTTCTCACATTTTCAATGAACGCATTCACAAATACTTGACCTTCTTTTTCATGTTTCAAACACACACTCCCATCCTGAGAGAGGTTCCCATCATAACCTGCAGCTCACACACTCCATCTCCCCTTTTGTCTCTCATCACCCTCAGAACCAGAACCATCTTTGTTCAGTGTGTGTGAGTGTGTTTTTAGCCATGCTCTCCCCTGCTGAGTGACAAATCTCCCTGCCAAAGAGGCAATCCATCAAACACACACACACACACACACACACACACACTTGCACACCGGCCAACAGCGTGTTATGAAGATTGAATATCACGGTAGCCTCAGATGATCCAGAATGATTCTCATCTTGAATTCTTTGATGAACCTGCAGTGGATACACAGATCACAGCAGTAATCTGTTCCTCACAAAGATCCAGAGCAGAGCGAGTCTCATGTGAACTCTTCTCACATGCTAAAACGCACATGCTAACACACATACTTAAGTTGGAACAGACTGAACCTGATTTGGTCTGCTCAGCAGGGAGTCTGTTGTCACTGTGAGGTTTCCCATGGCCAGACTTTGAAGGGAAAATCCAACCAGAAGTAGTTTGCTTCCTCTGAAACAGGAGCGAACACTGAGCCTTACTCACGGCCTGGCACCGACCATCAGAAATGCTCCAAAGATGCCATGTGTGCCAAACATGGCTGCTCATGGTTCACATGCAAACAGCTGCTTTCTTCGGCTGATTAAAGATTCTCTTTTGCTCAGACCTATTTGGTGGTAAAATTATGTCCCAAGGGATTCTATAAAGTTCCCTGAAATGTCCAGGTTTTTCTCAGAATGTTCTACAAACCTTTGATATTTTTTAATAAAGCATAGCTGCACTGAGCTACTGGTATTATTCTGATGCACCAACCAAGACGCTGAGCAGGAAAACATGCTCTCCTCTCTTTGCACTCTCAGACGGAAAATGCTGAGGTGGAAATGTGCTTTTACAGACAAACTGCAAATACATTTTCTTGTTGATCGTGACCGGTGGGAGGCATCGTGTACTGTCTACAAAGCATCTTTGTGTCAGCTGGAAATTCAAAAATCTTAAATTTCTACATTTAACTTTAACTAAGATTTTGAGCCATTAATCATGTTTTTTGCACAAGACCAATATGTATCTTTTTTCTTTTGATTCATGCATTTGGTGAGGCATTTTTGTAAAAGCACATTTCTGCCTGATAAAAAAAAGAAGAATGAAACTTGACTTTTTGGGATTTTTTCGGCCCATATGAAGTCATAAAATTGAGATAAAACTATTCTACAATTGCATTTACGAGATGCTTTTGTCCAAAGCGACGTACAACAGTGGTGAGTAGTTTTTTAGGATTCAGTATCTTGCTCAAGGACACGTTGGCATGCGACTGAGGGCTGAGCAGCACTCGAGCCCATGACCCCCCAACTGCAAGTCGATGACTCTACCACTTAGCCACAGTCGCTGATAGAACACATTTTAATCTTGAGATAAAGTCCAGATTGTTACAAAAAAGTCCAGATTTTGAGGTTAAAGAGTCAAACTTATGACAAAAAAAAAAAAAGAGATTAAAAAGACAAACTTATGGGCGTACCATGAGGTTTGCCCTCAAGCAGGTGGCCTGGGTTCGAATCCCACCTGCGGCCTGTTTCCCGCATGTCACTCCCCACTCTCTCCCCCTTTCCTACTCTGTCCACTGTACTCTCCTCTCCTATCCTCTCCTCTCTCCCATCTAAAAAAGGCACAAAAGCCAAAAGAATAACTTTTAAAAAAAAGTCAAATTTTGAGAGAGTAGTTAAAATTACAGTCAAAACTGTGAAGTAAGAGTCAACATTTTGACTCTTTATCTCGTTAATTTAACCTTTTATGTCAAAATATAGGCAAAATAAAACACTTAGCAAAGCCAGTTATTCATATTTCTATTTTTGACTAGCAGATTTTTTTCATATATACATTATTTATGTTTACATTAAAGAACATTTTCACAATCTTCAAACAGAAAATGAGTATTTTTAAATAAATTAATGTTTATGAAGCTACTTTGTCGTCTTTGAGTATCTTTGCGTATTTTTACAGGTTCTCAAAGAGGCAGGTGGGGAGGGGGGTCTTTTTGGGGGGCATTTGGAATATGGTCACCCTAATGTAGCACAATGGATAGAAATCAAACTTATGTACTTATTTTGTTAAATTAATAACATGAGTGGTGTACTTGAAACACCAAAACAAGTCCTCGTCCTACTTGTGAAGCAAAACTTCTGTCATTGAAGTGTCATCACTTTGCCTTGACACAAAGCAGCTCCATCACTCCAGACGTATGTTTTCATCCATACAACAGCCCTGCATTCCTTCACATGTTGTATGTCAGCTGTTGGGGTCATTAAGCACCAGTACCCACTGAAATCAAGCTTCACTTTTCTGAAGATATTGTCCAGAACCTGAACTCATAATCAGTCTGAGAATCCTGTCAGTGAGCTTCACAGTCACGCTCCTGTTGTGAAGGAGGAAACATCTGAAATGAATTTGACCTGATGAGCTCAGCGTGAGGACAGCTCATTGGACAGCTGTTTGACATGGAAGGTGGAGGTGGATGGGACAGATCAGGATGTGGATGGCATCGATCACACATCAAATTGCTTTCATGCTTTTAAAATAGTTTCCTTCTGTGCTATTATGAGCTGTGAGTGTGACTGGAGCAGCTGTCTGAAAGCAGGGAAAGGGTTACACAAAGAGAAATGGACGCTTTAGAACATCCAATTTCAAGGTCAGACTATTTTCATTCAACCTTGACTTTCATGTGAGAGCATATTGATGAAATTAAACATGTTCTACATGATGAGCATATTTATATGTTCTGTTAAGCGCACAAACAAAACCGAAGTATATCTAGTTATATTGAGTGTCTAGGCTACTTGTATAAAGCTAAAGCTGTGTACATTCTGCAGACGCTCAACAACTCTTACAGCGGATGTCTTCAAATAGATGGATTTATCATGATGTGAAAATGAAAGAGTTAAAAAAAAAAACACATGAGAAGAAACAAAACCAGATTAAAGTCATGAAACAATACAGCAAAGGTCAAATTTATTCCAGAAAAAAAAAAAAAACGGGGTGCAGGATATGGAATGTTTGGGGCTAAAATAATGTTTGCAGGTCAAAATGGTCTTCAAAAAGTCACAGTAAACAATCACAACAAATCCTGATCTGACACTAGTTAAAACTTAATGTTAAAACTAACACACCCACAGCATTAATGCTCACCATATTCATTCCTTCCTGAAGCAAATGTTGCATATATTTGAGGTCAATGGCTTTTTTTGTCACAGGATATGAGGTTTGAGAAGCAAAAGCTCTGTTTTCCAGCTTATACATGAAACAATGAAACAGGAGTAAAGTACTGTAACATTAAATGTGGCTCTCTAGAAAAAAGTTCAGACACCCAAGCCATAGAACTTAAAACATTAAGAGACTTTTATAATGGTTGTTGACTTTTGGGCAATAAGGAATGCAGAAATTTTTCAGGGGTCTTCTGCATATTTTTTTTTCGTCAAATATATTTTTATTGAGAAATAATATTGCATACATTTCAAATATACATTCATGTCTCCTTTTAAAATTTTCTGTTATGGATTCCATTTTTATATTTACCATTATATTTAAACATTTTAACAAAGTTTTTAGAATCAATTGAAGAACAAAGATAATTGAACACAAACAGAAGGAAAGGGAGAAGCAGAGTTTATTTTTTAAAAAAGAAAAAAAATAATTTGGAGAGAGGAAAATCTATCAATAAATAAATAAATAAAAATAAAATAGATAAGTAATAATAATTAAAAATTTTTTTTTTTTTTTTTTTTTTTTTTTTTTCAACAACAACAAAAACATAATAGTAATAATAATAATAATTTAAAAAATAATAATAATAATAATAATAATAATTTCTGCATATTTTTAAAAACAGGACTCAGTCAGTTGAGGAAATTAAAACAGGGTGAGAGACTTTGGCCTTGTACACACGTAGCCGGGTATTTTCAGAAACGAATATCCCACCTCGTATGTTAAAAAAAAAAAAAAAAAAAACGTCACCCACACCCCACCGTTTCAGAAAAAGTCCCTCACATATAACTGCGTAAATCCATCAAAAAGTGCAGCTCTAAACATGCCAAGCATCAAGTGGTAGTGTTCTTCAGACGTGAAACTCATGCCAGCCAATCAGAATGAATCACCATCATTCTGTCTATTTTGCCAGATTTAAACACGGCACCAGGATATAATGTTTGGATTAATACAGAGTTTTACCCTTCAACATAAGTAATAAGATGCACTCGAAGAAATAGGCAAACAAGAAGTGTTTGCATGAATGTTAGATTTAACACACTCACAAAAATAATGCTACACGTAATGTTGTGATGACAAGTAATGTCGCCGGCTTTTTTTGTAGCAAGCAGTGATGGTTCAGATCCTAAAACTCTGGTGACTGGTGTACACACGAAACTGAGAAGCTAGAGTTTTCTACATGCCTCACTTTGGCTGCAGTTTCCAGAAAAGATGTTTTTTTTTTTAGTGACGTAAAACTGCAGTTTAATGTGGATGACAGACCCAAAGGAAAGAAAATATATGCAGATTACAACTTGTTTAATAGTTTTATCTTTATAATATTTGGAGTGCAGTGACGCAGGCGGTAATGTTTCGTAAATTTAATGAAAGTGATTGGAAAGTGATCTAAATCCAGTCCTCAGGTTGTCTCTCTAATCAGCAGATATGAGGATCAGCTGTGATGTTCTCCTCAGCTGGTGCTAATCAGCAGACAGAGGTTTTATAAGGAGGCTGAAGTCAACCTGCTCAGTTGAGTTTTTGTTCACAGCCAGTGTGAACACCATCAGTTGACTTCCTGAATACAACACCACACTAATAGTCCTTTCAGTTTATTCACAAATAGAGCCCACACTCTCTAAAGTGATAGGCTGTTTTCCAAACCGCCTACTTCATGAGCAGTGCCTACTACTTCGTCTGAAATTCAGTATGTATGTATTCAGTAGTCAGTATGTGAAAACCTGCGAGATCTGTTGTAAACTACAATTTCCCAGATGTTTCTACTGACCTGGGAAAATTTCTCATTCTGCAACGGACCAGTCCACCTGTTTCCCACAATGCACGGCACAAATGCTGTTTGTCAACGCGGGGGCACTCAAGTTTAGGGGAATTTCTGACACCTACTGGAACAAATCAGCACAACTACAACAACAACAAAAATGTTTGATGGTCTTTGAGATAAAAGTGAAGTGACATGGAAGAAACATCTGTAAATCTGCTCACTTCATAACATGAAAGAGGTGTTTACTTCTGCAAAATTCATAAAAGCCCATATAAATAACTTATTCAGTTTTCTTTTTTTTAACTAAAAGCCTATGTATGTAAAGTGGACAAAGTTTTCCATCAGCTGTGTAAAAAAAAAAAAAAAAAGTCGGTTCCAGGTTTATTTTCAATGCACGATAACTTTTGGTGCATGATTAAAGAATAAACATGGTGATTTGCTGTAATAAACTTCTATACCTCAACAAATTCTATAAAAATGGAACCTGGAAATCTCTCCCTGAATTTGTTGTTTTTCTAAATGAATTAAGATGTTCCTTGAACCACTGAAAATAAGAAAGTACAAAAAAATAAAAATAAAAACCACTCAAAAAACATTTAGAATCACTATTCCCTTGCTGAATTTTATTCTTTGTTTTTTTCTTTTACTTCTAACTCAACTTATTTGATTTCATTGTTGCTGTAACTTCACCACTGATTGATATCGTGAATTAATGACTGAAATGAAAAATGTACCCACGGTTTATTTTCTATATTTACAATAAAGTAAAAAGTTAGAAAAAAAATCTAACAGCCCCACTTTCCTCAACGGAAGTTCAGTGTAATATACTACTAAACAGATCCAACAAAACTGTCATACTACATACTACATGTGAAAGTAGTAGGTAGTAGGTACTACTTTTACATGTAGTATGTAGTAGGCGGTCAAATGTGACTTTAGAGGAAACAAACATGGCAGATTGTGGGATGGATGTCAGATTAAATGCTTTCAGCTGATCAGATACCATGTGTGCAGTATGTCTAACAGTGAGGAGTTAAATCAACATCTGTGTTGTTGTCACAAATCAACATGTCTGTATTTTATTTCTGATGTTAGTGTAATATGATATTAACAGACTGTGTTTTTAGAACTTTGTTCATTCAGCTTAACTCCTGATTGGCTATCAAAAGGCTGCCCACCACCCTCACACACACACACAAACAACGCAGAGGATCTGATCATTAATTCCTGACAATTATGAAATACTTGTTGGCTGTTTTCAGAAATGCCTACTACTAAATCCATAAAAGCCTGTATACATCACTTATTCAATTTTTTTTTTTTAAACTGACAGCCTATGTTGGTAATGTGGATGCAGTTTTTTTCCATCAGTTGTGAAAAAAAAGTCAGTTGGTTCCAGATTTATTTTCAATACATGATAACTTTTGGTGTAAGATTAAAAATTTAGTTCGGCAATTTTGCTGTAATAAACTTAAAAATCTTACAAATCTCATAAAACCAGACCCTGAAATATCTCCCTGAATTCGTTGTTTTTTTCTAAATTAATTCAAAATATTCTTTGAACCACTGAAAGTAATGTAAAGACCAATAAAAAAAACACTTAAAAAATTATAACTACTAATCCCTTCCTGTGGTTAATTTCATTAAATTATTTTATTATGTATTGTATTAACTTCTAATTTGACTTATCTATTTTTTTCCTGTAGCTTCATTTCTGGTGATAAAGTGAATTAAGGAATGAAATGCCAAATATACCCATGGTTTATTATGTTAAACATTAGAAAATAAAAAAAAGAGCTCCACTTTCTGAAACAGAAATCTGGAGTTGTATCCTACTAAACAGGTCCAACAAAACATTTATACTACATACTCCATGTGAAAGTAGTAGATAGTAGGCGGTTTGGAAAACAGTCATAGTTTCACATCAGAACAGCTAAGTTTTTCTTCTGTGGTTTCTCATCAGATTCTGTTAAAGTAAACTGCAAGGTGCTTGTTTTTATTTGCATAACCTACATAAATTATTCATGTATCACACTCCAAATGTGGAACTTTTGCAGGAAGTGACTGAACAGACTTCATGATGATTTTCTGTTTTCAAATGAAAGCCAAAGCTGGAAGTGGAGATGTAAAGATTAAACCTATTTATCATCATTTAATATCTTAACGACATTACAGTTTTCTGCTCCTGTCTTCTGGTTTGTGGCTTTGGAAACCAATTGTTCACATTCACAAAGAGAGAGAGAGAGAGAGAGAGAGAGAGAGCTCCATCTCAGAGACTCAAGAACAACAAATCCCAAAGCTGGCATGTGCTTGTGTAGAAGTCCAGCTTGTATTTGCCTCCAAGCTAAAACCAGCATTTAAATATACAAAAGTGCAGAAAGGCAGAAACCTCCCTGAGAGTTTATTTGCGTTGGAGAGGAGCAGGAGAGTCTCACGCTCACTTTATAAGCTCGGTTGAATCTATCGAGGTTCTGATTTGACCCAACAACAGAAAAGCTACAGACGGCAATCTTTCCATCAGTGTCCTGCACAGACCAACCAGACTGTGTGTGTGTTTTCAATCTCTTTGAAAGTAAATGAAATAACTGACCTGCTGCACTGTCTGCAGCCGTCTGCTGTCTGAGCCTGCAGGTGTGTCAGCACCTGATTTGCTGTGTATGTTTGAAGATCTTAAACATTAATCACTCTCAGAAACGTGATAATATTTCCCTGGGTATGTTGCTCTGTGCTGGATGGAATTTGTTAAACATTTTGAGGCACTTACTCCTGCATACCAGATCAGTGATAAGGTGAACTGATTTACCTCCTCAGAGACAGAGACTGATGCTGAACATGTGAACCTGCTGCTGCTCCATATTTCCTTTTTTTCCAGAGGTTTTGTGGCGGTCGACTTTGATATAAACCTTTGCATCCTGAACCTTTTTCACATTTGTATTTTAAATGTATTTCATTGGTAATAAAAGCTGAATGAGTGATGTTTAGTGGCTCAGGATTCATTTTAAATATCTTTCTTTTTTTTCTTTTTTTTTTTAGATCAGCTCTGTCTCTTTTAAATCACCGAACAACCTGCCTTAAAAAATGTCTTTTTATTCTTGCAAGAGTTCTGTCAAAGTTTCCCTCTTTCACAGTGTATAGAAACCATAGGCTGTATAATCAGTGTGCGTAATGACAATCAGCTTTCACTGAAGCCTCCAGCAGATGCCCCGCCCCCTGGTGTCTGGCTGCAGTATAGGTCATAAGCCCCATCTTTCTATGCATTCAGGATACGAGTCAGGAAAACTTAAAATAATCATTACACAAAGAGGAATAAATGTTGTTGTTGTTGTTGTTTTTTTGCTCAGTTCCACCCAAATTCTCTACTGCGCAGACTCTGGCTGCATCCAGCTCCAGTAAGGGGGGTTTTTGGCTTCAAAATTGTGCAACTGTGGAGCCGTGCTGTCCACGCTATATACATTCAATGATAGAAATGCATGTTTTATGGAGTTTCTGTGAAAGACATGACACATAGTACCAACCTTTTTTTGCTCTATTCAGAGTGCAGTTACACTATTCATAGGGCTTTCCTGATTGCATGCATGATGGGATGCTACGTTACTATGGGATTGATATTATGCCTTTTCCATGGAGGTGAGTTGACACACAGCTCATCCTTCTCTATGTGTCGCCCTGGGTGATATTTTATCTAGAAATAACCTATTTTAGAGCTGATAATCTCATTTTAAGTTGTGGATTATGGTCGGGCATGTATCTAAATATGAGACTTTTTCAAAATCACTCAAGTCCTCACAGTCCCTTGAAGCCAGAGGACAAAGTGTTATCAGAAACAGTCTCTTTACAGGCGTTCTGTTTATGTTTTTGTATAGCAGTCTGTGAGGCCTTTGCATTCAGCTCTTGTGAAGTCTGTCATTGAATGATTCCTTTACTGAGATCACAGCCTCACTTCTTTTCCCTCAATTTGGTATTCACTTACACTGCTTTGCGGATGACACCCAGCTCTATCTTTCCAGTAAACCCAACTCCACTCTGCCCCCCTCCTCCCTCACCCACTGCCTCACTGAAATTAAAGACTGTTTCGCCTCAAACTTCCTCAAACTCAATTGAATTAAAACCAAACTCCTCAGTTCCTCTGTATCTTCCTCCCCTCAGGTTAAGCGTCTAGGTGTCATCCTCGACAGCTCACTTTCTTTTCACCCCCACATCAAAAATATCACCCAATCTGCATATTTCCATCTGTGCAACATCAACCGCCTCCGTCCCTCTCTCACCCCCCATACTACCACCATTCTTGTCCACAGTCTTGTAACCTCCCGTATCGATTACTGCAATTCACTTCT
>RPOG01005522.1:0-31366 GCA_008086565.1 Thalassoma bifasciatum | reverse complement strand
TCGCTAAAACAGAAAAACATCAAAAGGTGCTGATGAAATCAAAGGACCTTTGTTGTTGACAGTGTTAGAAAAGCACTTTGTTCGACGTCCAAGCCGAGCAAATGTGTTCATCAGAACCAGGAAGGGGTTCATTTGCTGGTGCTGCGGTGGGAGCTGGATTGCTGACAGGGTCTATTATATCTGTGTGTCGTGCTCCTCTAGATCTGTTTACTCTGGGTACACTTGGAGGAGGAGGAAAATGCCAACTTGATCTTCTTCACAAAGCTCTATTGATGAGGAGGGTTTCAATCAAGGAGGGGGAAAAAAAGCGCAATGCGTCAAAGCGTATTGACACTTTCTTCTTAGAGTAGAATTTGGTGAATGAAGCCGACTTTTAATATTTCTTCAATTTAAAAAGTGAGCAGCACCATGACTGAAAATGGAAAAAATTAGATTAGCAGGGATAAGATAGCAAAAGTAGAGAGAAAAGGTGGGGGGCAAAGGTGTTGAGAAAATGTAGTGCAAAGGCAGAGAGCTAAGGTAGAGAGAAAAAAAGTAAATTGCATGTGCAAACTAATAAAAAAAGCATATGCTATTATTGGGAGCGTTGTAAGTGATCTACTTTTGTGAGTTTGAAGAAAATTATGGCTAAAATTCACCGCATCCGTCTGCATTCTGTCTCCGCTGCGTCATGGCAAAAAATCAATTAGGATGCATAAATTCAGTGCAGGGAAGATCGAGCGGGACAGGAAGTAGTGCCAGGAAAATATCAAAAAGAGATGGTGACTTTCAAAATAAAACCAAAATTTGATTGTTTTTAGCTTGACTTCGAGGATGACAAACAAAATGAGCAGAGAAACACAAGGATTAAGCAGATTTACGGTTTTACACTCCAATATGAATGAAGAAAGACTCATCTGTAAAATGAGGAGCACGGGATCTCCTAGATGTCACGACACCAACTGTCCGTCAGCCCTGCGCCTGGCAGACGTAACACGCAGCAATGTGAGTTGACAATCGCAGTCAACAGGCACCACAGCGGAGATGCACTGCAGATGGATGCAGTGTATTTCCCTAGTTCGTGTCTGTAAACAAAAAACAAAGTTTGAAGCCATAGAGCTGATGGTCATGTGGAGGATGCATCACGCGTCTTGAATGTGTGGGAACTGGAAAAACTTGCCCATCTTGTGCAACACAGCAGTCAACAATTGGGACAGCACTCCAGAAAAAGTACTCTGGAAGAATAGAGCACTAACTTTGCTGGTGTGCTGGAATGATCCAGACACGAGAAAATGCTGTGTTGAAGGAGCTTTTGTCCCTTGTTTGTCAATGCACCTTTGCCTCCTCCTTGCTTTGAAGACCACTGAGACGTTTGTGCGTAACCTTATGCCAGTTTGCACTTGCCTTTCAAATATAGATGTAAAAACAAAGGTCTGATAAATAACATTGTGGGTGCTAACTGATTACATCTGCATCTCCTCCTCCCAGCGCGTGCTGATAATCTGCATATATTCTGCTAATTCATGAAGGCAAAATGAACTGCATGTGCTATTTGCTCATTTGACAGAGGCAGTCCTTGGTGCACCCGGTTAGTACATCAGCTTTGTGTGCCATCAAGTTTGCACGTGTTTTATGCACGCAAACCTTTACTAAATCAGGCCTATAGTTGTTTTTAAAGTTTTAACTTGCTCCTCTTCCATGATAAGTGACTGCAAAAGGAATAAGAGCATCTTTTTCTAAACGGCATTTAGTTCTTCCATTCTCGATCCCTGCTGATGTAAAATATCACGCAAGCTGTACAAGCTCCTCTAATGGCTCTGGCATGTCTGAAAGAACCTTTACAAACCAATTACATAACAGAGACCTACGTATAAAGCCCTGAGGATATGAACATACTTGAGTCATGTATGCACTTTATAGAAGTCACTTGAGCGAAAGAAAGAAAAAAAAACATGTGTGTCACTTCAGCCTTGAAGCACCTTATTAACGTGAAACATGTCGACACATTCCTGCTACTTCATGGAGTCAGGAACAAAGAGTTTTTAATCCATATTCATGTTTAAAATCCTCTGCCTACCGTAAAGGGTTGGAAGTGTGTCACAAATGTAGAAATTACAGGGCGGGTTTAATAAGAAGCACACTTTAAGGGGAAAGTGCCGCTTTAGGGAGGCGTTACCTTGGGAGGCGTTTTGCTAGGAAGAGCACTAATGTCTATTTAACACCCTGATGCACCCTCAGGTGTCATCGGCTACGTGCCTACTATGGCCCATCTGTCTGCCTGCTCCTTGTAGATTGCTTCCACTCACGCTTAGGGGAAGTAAATGGTGATTAAGTGACCTTGGCTACCATCCCTCGTGGCCTTGAGATGAGACACTTCTCTCCCTGCCCGCGGGCAAAGGGAGAGAGAGAGAGAGAGAGAGAGAGGGACTGTTTGGGGGCTGTGCTCGCTTGGCAACCTGTTCAATATACATCATCAGGAATAATAGAGTATAATGACGGCGTGGTATAGAGACTCTCCACAGATGAGGAGAAGCGCTCATGTCTTGATGATGTACGTCTTTAGCCACCCTCAGTGATAATACCCGCGGAGATTACAGTGAAGTGAGTCAGCACTGAGGAAATGGGCAACCACACACACACACACATATACACACACACACACACACACACACACACACATATAGCCAAACACCCAAACTGCACACGTGCAGAAACACAGATATGTGTGCTTATGCAAATGTGCAGGGGCAGGCAAACACAAGTGTGCATATGCAGAGAGCACACACTTAATTTCCCTGCGCCTCTCAGAGGAGCTGCTATGTTAATGTGGCGGCGCCGAGACCAGAAACAGCCTCACACAGCGCTGCATACGTAGCTTCCTCTTTCTCATATGTGAAGTCAATAAATAGCCGGCAAAGTGGAAGTCAGCGCTGTTGCTAATACTCGTCAAGCCCTTCTGCTTCTTCCTTTGCAATTACTTTATCCCTCCGAGAACTTTGAAAACACATCGTCAGAGTGTATTGTGCAGGGTAGACATCGGCAGCGCTTATTAAAGGAGGAGACAATTTCTCTTCTTTTAAAAGGTGGCAGAAAATACACACATACTTCACTAAAGTAGAGCAGGTAGCTGTGAGAGGAAAGAAACACAACTGGAAAAAGGTGCTTTTCTTTTCAACTCCTTTTTTTAAAGTGAAAGTGGAAAAGTTACAGACTCTGAACTGTTCGTGTGGATGTGAAAAAGTAGCCTTAATGGTTGTTTCAACCAACTTCTCCCCAGGAAACTTCTGGGATCCTGCTGTTACATATGAGACTTTAAAACACCCTAATCATTCTCACTTGAAATAAGATAAAAGAAACATATGCATGATTTAATGAACAGGACCATTCAAGAGGGAAATATCCTGCATTCATTTATCAGCGTTAGCTTTAGGGAAACCATGTGCAGACAGAATCTGACTCCAATGCTGGAGCAGCAGACAACAATTTTGGGTTAAAACAGCCAGGAGATGCAGTCGAACGATCCCCCAAAAAGCTTCATACAGCCTACGCCAACATGCACCTCCTCACAAACGTATGCAGACCACAAGCCCTGTGATTGGCTTGCAAGATCACGTTGCAATGGAGTTCAAACGTAGCAATTGGAGAAGGTGGGCTGACGTAAGAACAAGTCTGAGAAGTGACGGAGAAAGCAGTTCTTTTCAGTGAACTGAGTCAGTTGAATCAGTGATTCGTCCAAAAGAATCAAATCGTTCAGTAACTCTCACTGTAATCACTCACCAACTTTTCTGACTGAAAGAGAAGGAGAATAAGAGTTGGAGCTCCTGTTCACTACATACTGTGAATGATTGACCCCTGAACAGGAGCTCCGCCCCCAAGTCTGTCTCTTCTTCTCAGTAAGTCAGTGAGTGATTTGTGCCGAGCCCCCGTTCAGTGAACGAATCACTCACATTGACTGGGAGGAAGAGAAAGACAGAGTTATGAAGTCATACATACACTGTCTTGACTGAAACATAACTGAATTAAGACCGCTTTTAGCTGATGTTAAAACAGTCAGCTCAGTGAAATTTAGTTGGATATATAACCTGTTTGCAACTGGAATAGCAGCTGTAAAATGTAAGGGGCAGCACATGGCTCCCAACTGACTCCATCTAGTGCATACCACTACATGAAATGGAAAGGGAGGGTGGGGTTTGGCGAGTATTACACACTAGAGAGAAAGAGAGACATGAGACTGGAAAGAAGAGAGTGCAGTTAAAGTTGAGAAATGAATGACTCTTTTTCAGATGACTCGCTTATTCTGAACGAATCGTCCACAAACGGCACATCACTAAGTCTGAAGTGCTGCTCTAATCTCCAAAACTCTTCAGATCTCATCTCTTGTGTTGAGAAATCAAGCTTGATGGAGATCTCATGACAGCTTCGACGGCATAAGAGATGGGCCACTAACTTTGAGGGACCAGATATCACTACACACTTTCAGTCAGTGGTGTCTACAGACTGCTTGAAGAGTAGGAAAAGTAAAAATAAAAAAGGTATATGCAGCACATTCTCGCCACTGATAACGGTACTAAATTCCCACGGTTTTGGCTCCAAAGAGGGCAGTTCAATAAGTGTCTTGGCTCCCAAAAATTTGTGCTCTAATAGGTTTTGCCTTCCCAGAGAGTCTTTTAGCATGTGTTTTGGCTCCCAAGAGAGCACTTTGGTGTGTGTTTTGGCTCCCCAAAAGGGCAGTTCACTAAATGTTTCTGAACTCCAGTGCATGTTTTGGCTCCCATGAGAGCATTTAGTAAATTTCGACCATTTAGTAAATGTTTTGGCTCCTATAAGGGCTCATGAGGGTGTGTTTTGGCTCCCTAGAGGGCACCTAAGTGGGATTTTCAACAATATAACCACAAGGGAGTATGACTTCATAATAATAATAAACTTTATTTGTATAGCACTGTCACAGAAAAAGCTCAAAATGTGCTTTACAGGATAAAAACAACAGAAATTGATGGATAAAAACAAAAAGTTCAACAACGAGCAATACAGCATAAAAAAGCACAAGATCATAAAAAAACAATTTTCCACAGGTTAAGAGTGGAAAGTTTACACATGCATATTCTGTGACAAGAGCAATGTTTCTACGAATTGTTTTGTTATGATACAAACTTGTCGTTTTCTCTCACGCTAATGTGTTTCGTGTATGATGTGAATTAATAGATACACTAAAAGATATTTGTTTTACGATGTTATTATTCTATCTACTACACTTTTGATACATTTTTTGGAAAGTCTGATTTGAACATGTAAGCAGCAGAAAACAGGATGTCATTGTAAAAAGTGGAGAGTAAAGTAAGTACCCAAGTAAAATGCAGATACTTTGAAAGTCAAATGAAGTTTAGCCATGAGTTAGGTATATTTTGAACTTCTCAGCTCCATCACTTCTTGTTCCTCTCCTGATAAAAGTCTGCTGGTTGTTCTGGCGCAGCTCTGAGTTCCCAGTTCCATTAACGGGCCTTGTCTCTCTCACCGGGGATGTGCCATTTAACACGTGCTGCAGGAGCTTCAGTTCAGCTTCATTAAAAAAGCCACAACCTCTGTCAGACATGACTATTTGTCTTCTTCCCTCTGTCTTTCTCTCCTCTTTATCTTCTTATTAATCTCCTCCTTTTCTTTCTTCACTCTGTGTCTCACTAACTGCTTCGTTTTATTTCACCGGTCTCACTGTTGCTCTTTCTTCTTCTTTGTTTCCTGCAGAGAATCCAAGCATGATGAAAAACACACAGAATCCCAACAGTAAGTATCTCAGCTGCACAAACTCAGACTGTGTTTTCATTATAAGACATCTCATGGTTCCCGCTGTATCGCTTGATCATCATGTTTCCGGAGCCGCAGTGTTCGTGTGATACGAGGAACAAAATGTGACACTGTGCCGTCTGCTTAGACACAGGATGTGTGCAGGAATCTGGCTCTGATCAGAGAAGCAAATTCCTTGGCAGACTGGGGTTTTCACATTTAAGTATTGACAGGTGGATGTTTCTCATTCTGCCCTGAATGCATTTTCCCTGATAGAGTGCGTGAGAGTGATTCAGTCAGGATTAATCTTCCTCGGATGTTCGGCAGCAGCAGCAGCAGCGAGCAGCAGCGAGCGATCCTCCTCCAAAGACTAACCGAGCCTGTCACTTTTGGTTGAGTGTGAGATTATTGGTGTTTCGTATGTGGAGCAGTGGCTCATTTGCGGCTTCGAGATTATCATATGTAAAGATGAGGGATTGTCAGGAGAAGCCGCAGGGCTGTGACAACAACCTCTCCATCTCTCTCCTCTCTTCTCTGCCACTCCTTCTCTCTTTCTGCTTCAATCTTTCCTGACTTTTCATACTCACTTTTTCTGTCGACTTTTTCTGTGCCAGCCTCTCATCCTCTCTCGGGCGTTTCTTGTTGCTCTTTCCCTCGTTTTTCACCGCTTTATTTCTCTCCTCTCTCCCCCCGTCCTCTTCCATCATGGTTTTTTGTCTCCTGCTTTTCATTTTCAGCCTAGAAAACTATTCTGATGCAGACTTTTGAGACACGAGAGACACAAAGGCCTCACGGTTGGAGCGGCTCATGCTGTCGTGTAAAGAATAAATTCTAGCAAAACACTCAAATCTGACTGAGTTTGTTTACCTCAAAAATGGTCAAAATATCTCATTAACCTCATGACCTTCATCAGAATCAGAATCAGAATCGCCTTTATTGCCAAGTATCTTCAAGAAGCATACAAGGAATTTGACTTCGGTTTAGCTGTGCTCTCTTTGTAGAAAAACAAGTCAGAAAAAACATTAAATATCAGATTTATAAAAGAACAGATATTAAGTAACTACAAATTAGAATTACTAGGAATGTAGAAGCTTTGTACAAAAAGGAAGAAAGAAAAAAAAGTATATATTTAAGTCAAATAGTCCAATGAAAATGTGCAACAAGAATGTGCATGAGACCTGACAGCGCGATGACAGGTGTTTTTTTAATTATTTTTTTTACTTTTATCGTTATCAACCTGGTATGTCTAGATCAGCGATTCCAACATGTGGGTCGTGGCCCCCTGTTGGGCCATGATGGTATTGCAAGTGGGCCGCCAAATCATTTCCAATAAAATATTCTTTTATTGGAGTGTAATTATGTGAAGATACAAATATACTGAACAACATTTAAAATGTCAAACTCAGTTAAGTTTTAAAGGAAATTAAAACAGTTCAGATATTCATATGTAAAAAAAAAAGTCCTTTAGGAAGGCATATTATGGCCCAGTAGGTAACACGATCCTAAACATAATGACATCCTGAAATGTAATAAAATAAAATCTTATAAAACCCAAATTTTAAAAACTTGTTGAAAATGTAACAAAATTAATGCAGTAAAACCAAAAATGTAATGACTGACCCAAAATGGAATAAGTTGTTAGATTTTGGGGAAAAAATCATTAAGTTTTTGGCTTAACACCTGTTCTACTATTGACCAGTTATTATTATTTTTTTTTTTTTAATTATAATTTGGGCAGTTGTTACAAATTGGGTTCTAATAAGGCCATTTGTAGCCGACGTACATATTAGGTTGGAGATGGGCCTCAAAGGTTTTTGAGATTTAAAAGTGGGCCCTGAGTTGGAAAAGGTTGGGCACCACTGGTCTAGGTGTAGAAGATATTTTTATTCCAAGGACAAATGTCCTCGCAAAGTTTAGCAATTTTTGTTTGTATTATCTTGAAAAATTGATTCATGTCAGGATGAGTCAGGTTTGTGTGACTTATATTAAGAGAAATGACATTTGTTAAGAAAAAACCTCCAAAACTTTGGGTTTGTCTATAAACTTTGGGTTAGTATAAGATTACAGAGTAAGATAAATCTGCCATTAGAGTAACAAGAAGTGCTTGACTAGTTTATTGTACTAAAACTTTACATGTATTTTTTCATTTAAAGCAAATCAGCGATCATTTTTGTCTCTCGAGATTTTGAAATAAGACTTTTTCATGGACTTTTCAGATAAGTGTGGCTCATATACAGCCTGGAAAGACAATTTTTTACAATGTATAAGACCTAAACGTGCTTAAATTTGAGTTTTTGTGGTGTTATGCTGAGTTTTTTAGGGGCTAGATTCTGCATAATGAAGCGGCTTCTGTTGGTACGCAGGGGCGAGTAAAAAGCAATGTGCACGAAATGTAAAGTGTAACTGCTCTTTTAAACAAGAATCAATAAAACACTGCGACTGTAGTTGTTGCACAATGAGCCGTGAAATGCATTTGAATGGTTTGATTGTGTTGCATATAATCCCTGGTGCATGTGTGTGACACTCGTGTTCCAGCGTACAGTGTGAACAGCTTCCACAGCAGATGGCGAGCAGAGCTGTCTTTAAGCTGAGCTGCTTCATTCACAGGAGATTTGAAGAGTTGTATCCAGACACAAGCTTCACTCTCCGTCTCTGTTTCCTCCTTTAAAAAACACCTCATTTACCGCTCCCTCTCTACCATTTGCACTTTCCTTCCCCCCCTTTTCTCTCTCTCTCTCTGTTTTTTTCCCCCTACCTTTTCCCGTGGTCGTATCTTAGGGATGCAAATCTGAATATGCAAATGCTCCGGAGCAGGTGTGTGTCACAGCAAGGACAGAATCGGGTCAGCGTGGACGCGCAGACATGCCTTGCATGCAATTCAAATCGGTGTACAACACGGCCCCAAGAGGTCACCACACACGTGCCTGATGGCTTAATGACTGAATACACAAGTCCCGCCTGGTGCGAGTGGAAGAGGAGCGCTACTGTCAGTCAAAGAGAGAAAATCAGGCTTCCCATGAGGAGCTTACATTCATTCATCTTTGTCAGAAACGTCAGTCCATATGCATCACGTAGAGACGCTTTGTACAGAGAAAGAAACCAGGAACCTGTTACCTGCTGTTTAAAATAGCCATCAAACTATGTCTCATATGGTTTTCTGTATATGAGTGTAAACCTCTGACATCAGGTGTCATTATGTGTGGTTAGAGAAGCTGTTGTTATCTACTTTAAGAGTTACATTTATCCCTGTGGGTGGCTGCAGGTCAGTTTCTTTCTTCTGTTGAGCTGCAGGCATTCAGTGTTGGTGGAGGAAGTTTGGCTCTGACATGATGAAGCATTAGGGAAACTAGTGGATTTTGTAGGTAAACACCATTAAACAGCGTTAAGTAGAAACTTAGGACTTTTTGGGGCTTTTTATGCACATTGTACTGATGTAATATCTTTACAGCACAGTCAAAACAATATCACCCTGAGAAACCTTAAAGGTACAGTGTAACACTACAAACAGAACTCTTTTCAACTGTATTAAAAAACTCAACGATGAGCATCGGCTGAGATTTGTGCCACTAGAAACTGAATTTAAATCATTATATTGAATTTGAAAAGCATAATCTGACATCAAATTTAATGTTTCAAATTTGATTATATGTGCTTAAATTCAAAAAAATGCAAAATTTCAGTTTTCAATTTCCATCATAATTAAAAAAGAAAAACAATTATATTGGATTTTACAATTAAATTTCATTGCAATATGACATGACCATTACACAGACCATTACATGCGTGTGCAGAAGGAATTAATGTTGTCTGAGTGAAATGAACATCCAGGGAAAGCATTTTTTCTGTCACTCAGGCGCAGTTATAAAAAAAATTAACTCCATCGACCATCCATTCAACAAAAAATATGATAACTTCCAACATACCTCATTCCAAATTGATGATAGATACCCCCCCCTAACATTACAAACAAACTTTGGAAAAAATTTGGAAAAATTTAGGGAAAGGCTGTCCTCATATTTTCTGGGGTGCATACAGGAAACAAGTCAGCAGCCAAAAGCAGGGTCTCCTCTTCCTCCTCTTCTGAGATGAAGATTTAAATATGCAGTTCGGAGCTGTTTAGAGCTGTATCCACTGTCACAAGTGTCACCGCTGAGTGCTGAGTCAGGCAGGTGTCAATCAAAGCACGACCTACCTCACCATCATCTTAGGAAATGAGCTACACGACAATTTTTAAACATTTCCATCTGTAAGTTTGGATGGATGTAAACAGAAAATGTTGGGTTTATCTTCATATTTTTGGCATCTCGTCATCTTGGCTCCAACACAGCCGTGCAATCATGAATGAAAATGTATTAAATTTCGCTGAATATCATCAGATGCACTTTGGAATCATTAACTGAAAAATAACAATACCATAAGAGCCAGCAGTCATAATCAAGTAATCTGCATTTTCCATTTTGTATTTTTTTTTTTTTTTTTGGCAGACGTGCTACAGCCAAGCTCTCATTTCCCATAGTGCCGAGCAAAATTCAAATTAAAATCCTCTTTTAGAACAGAGGTCAGATCAGAGACGGGAAGCGGAGCGTCAGGAGCTCAAACAGATGTGTTGCGGCCTCAGTCGGAAATCTAAAGCAGGAGTGTAAAAGCAGCTAAGTTGACTTAAAGCTCCTCCAGAGGAAACACAGCCATGTGCTAAAAGAATGTGATATGCTCTCCGCTGGCATTTTTCAGTGGAGCAGGACTGAGGTGGAGTGATCCTTATTAAAAAGAGCACGCTGCCACAGAAATGAGTCCCAGTTGATATCCAGGTTGGCAGAAAGACACTGAGGTCTGAGCCAAAATCTGAAGGCAAACAGATGGCTGGGCGACTTGCATCTCTGATTGTAGACTGAGAGGGGACCTCAGATGATGATCTTATGGTTGGATGAGCCCATTACAGACGGAGATGAAGTGCTTATTGAGAAGATCCAGTTGTTGTTGTCTAATGTTGTATGACTCCCGTAAACAGGGTGTAATATACGGAACACAAAATGTCACTTTGGGGGGGATTAACTCAGATTAGGGACAATAATGAAAACCTGTTAGTTTGATTTAAACAGCCCTGAGAACATATGATTCAAACATTTACCATCAAACCTACTGATGAAACATGATTTCCCAGAGTGCACTTAGAGGGAGTGACCTCTAAAATAAAAAATCAAGTTGGTGACGAGAGCCATGTCCACACGTAGCCGTGCATCTGTGAAACTGCATATATTTTATTCATTTTGGCCTGTCATCCACATGGAACCATCGTTTTAAGTCACTTTAAATGATTGTTTCTGAAAACTACAACCAAAGTGAAGACTTAGGAAAACTCTGGTTCCATGGTGACGTGTATAAGCCGGTAACCAGAGTTTGAAGAGCTCGTTGGAAAAAAAGACATTGGGCCTCAATCACTAATAAATGTGTAGAAATGTTCTTACTCCCCGCACATAATAAGGAAATACGGGAAATCACCGTCAGATTCATGACAAGTGCGTAATATTTTACGTCTTCATTCAGTTTGCACAAATTTATGGCACTGTTTGTCAGTAAAGTGAAAATTTATTGGATTACATGATTATATTTTTAATGAAAGCTAAGTATTTAATTTAAGATTTAATATTCTAAGCATGATTAGGACAAAAATGTGTAAGTTTCATGGTTGTTAAATAAATGTAACCTATGCACAGTTTTTCGTAGTGAATTCTATTGCAGGCTTTTTTCTTTTAGTTTGTGTTTTCAGTATTTTAGGAGGCCGATCATTCATTATTTGAGCCAACGCATGGTCCGAGGAAATTCTAAATTTGTACACAAAGTAAGAAGAAATTCAAGTAAGAAAATATTGATGAGTCATAGATTTCTGCACAAGATTTTAAGCTCAAATTTGTGCGTACACACTGTTTGTGGATGAGGCCCATCGAGGTCACATGTCATTACGACGCGAAGAATCAAACTCTTTATGGATCCAAACATAAGATCCCAGCGCCATGTTTAAATCTTGCAGAATAGACAGAATAGACAGAATGACGAGGATTCATTCTGATTGGCTGGAACAGGTTTCACATCTGAAAAACACTGCCCCCTGTCATGTTTAGAGCCACACTTTTTGGCGGATTTACCCGGTTACATGTGGACGAAAATATTTTTAGTAACAAAGGAGGGGGGTTTATTTGTTTTTTAAGATACCAAACTACGTGTGTACAAGGCCTAAGAGTGAGAAAAGAGATCTAAATTCAGGAATGTACTCTCCTCCTGACCACTAAGATACAATTATTAGTAAACTTGACCAATATATGGAGTAACAAACACTAAAAAAAATCCAGTTTCTCCTGTAACTTCTCCTACATTTTTCTTTTGTCATGTAATAAACCATAGAATATATCACCCTGAATTTTGCTGAGTCACCCTTTAGTTCTTAATAGTAAGTAAGTTTTCCAATCAGTCTATCACTAGTATCCTCTCGTGTTGTGTCTTCAGGGTTACAACTTGATACTAAACCAGCAGTTTTACGATATACACTCCAATGTGGTGGGCGATGTTACTTCACGCCATCTTCTCACTTTTTTACTGTTTATGAATTTTACCAAGCATTAGGTTTACCATTTAGACAAAAATAAGCAGAGTTAGAGCAGAAACCCATCACTGAGGAAAGAGAAAGAATCCTTTGATGTTTAATCTCTGTGGGTGGTCAGATTATATTTTCATTAAAGTATAACACTCTGAGATTTCTCTTTGTAAAGCCAGTAAATTCAGGAATTACTCCAGTGCAGTTCAGTGGATCAAGTCAGGTGATGAAGTCTGTAGTCACAGGACTTCATCACCTGATGAGGCAAAACCTTAAAACATCACATGCTGACTCCGATGAGCTCGACCTCACCTTAATGTGGTCACACTGTTTTTATTGGTGAAGCCGTAATCAAACAAGCCGTTCGCTAAGTCAGCAGAACCACACCTGTGGTCAGTCACACCTTGTCTCTCCTGCAGCAGCTTCACAATCTGAAACATTCCCATCAGAGAGCTGCAGCAAAGACGAACACCAGCCCGAGGCTCATCTCTCTCTGTAATGTAGCATCACACAGGGTCCAAAGATATAAAAATAAAAGTAGAGCTTCACTCTTCCTGGTTTCTTTCGTTTTTTATTTGGAGCTCTCCAAATATTGGGAGAGAAAGATTATATTTGTTTTCGTCTGAACTGCACCAGAAGCCGTGTGGGGTCTCCTCTGATTATTAGTGGAGCAGGAGCCTGATACAGTAGCATCTATATGTTTGCAGTCTATTTCTTACAGATTCATTCAGTACATATGACATCTGTCACGCTTCCCTGGGTTTCTCCTCCATTTTTTTAATGTCTGATCTCATCTTAAACAGACACATTAAAGGCAACTCAATGTTACCTCTGTGTCTGTTTTGTTTAACTCAGTTGTTGCTCCCACTCTTTCAGTAAAAGTTCCAATTATTAGCGAGGAAACTATCCTGCTCGTAAACAGAGTTACATCACAGATTACATCAGTGTTCATTTTAATTTGTGTTCAAAACATGTTTCTCATTAGACAACTGTGAGAGGAGCACACGAACAAAGGAGAAAATGAAACTTAATTATGGTTACAGACATGAGATGCTGTTAGAATTCTTTTTCTTTTTAATTCTATATTTACAAATACTCACTCATCAAAGGTACATGTACATAGTCCTCTCTGAAAATACTGTAAACATAATATCAAATCAGTCTAAATAAATGTAATTTATAGTCTGGTGCAACTTAGGGGCCATTTGCACAAAAATAAACGTAAAAGTATGAATGTGTTTCAGCCAACCTCAAGTGCAAACTTTTGAAAACTCCCTCCAGAGTGAAATTACTCTGAAACACAATTTCCACCGTTGCTGTGTAAATGTCAAGCTGGCACTTTCAGTGAAAATGCTGACGTCACACTCAGCTTTGTACATGTGCACTAAACGTCCACTGTGCCATTCGCGAACTGAACAACAACAACAAACTACTGTTTCGTTCTTGTGCTGCTGAATTTACCGACTGCCTTCCAACAAAATGTGCATTTATTGCACTTTTTCTGCAATTAGAGAAAAAGTTTTAAGTAAAAACTCCAGATGATCATCTCAACTCTTCCTCAGCCTCTAAACCTTTGTTGTATAAATGGCTCCTACACTTATATCGCCATCTACAGTTCTGACATGCGTACTACAGCATTTCAATTAGATTTTTATATTTTAAGGGTCAAAGGCTGTGAAGTGCTATCATGTAAACGGGACCTTGGAAATGTTTTTCCCTGTTCACGACACATTTTTGGAATGATGCAACTTATACTCTGGAGCAGCTCACTTTCATGAAATTATGCTGTATCTATATTTGAATTTAAGGGATATAGAGAGTTGAATTTTCAAGTAGGTCAAATATAATTCCGAGGTGGTTAAATCCAATTTTAAAAGAATAAATTCAGTTTCAAATTAACGCTGTTGTCACTACAGTGGACACCTATTTAAAAGTTATTCTCCTAAATTCAATGGTTCATGTGGTGGAAATTCATATTAGCCTGTGTCAGGATATTTTTATTCATCCTAAGATCTGAATAATGTTTTCAATTTTTTTCCAAACCTGCATATTTTTAAAAATATATAGGCAAACATTTGAGGGTGAAAAAGTGTATTAAGTATAAATTATTCAGTGTTAAAATGGATGAAAGAGAGTTAAAATGTTTTGCAAAGCATTAAAAAAGATTATTTATGAATTTACCAAAAAAAAAAAGTCATACTTACATGAAGTTCACACTGTTTTATGCTGAATGCTCAGTTACAAATATTTAAAAAAAAAAAGAAACACTGTTTTTTTCGCGCCTTAAGACAAAAACACTCAAAGGAAAAATCCTCAAGTTTCTTATGGCACAAATCTCATCCCTCTCGTCACACAATTCATATACCGGTCATCCCAAATTTAAAGGATGTAACATACAGTATTTGTCACTCAGGATTAAACTAAGTCAGCAGGGTTTCCTTTTAAAAACGTCATATCACACTGAGCCATTACATTTATTACATTTCAGTGGAGTCATGAGTAAAAAATAAGAGCTTAATGTCTTACTCCATTGTTTATATATTCTGTGTGTCTTCACTGGTGATGAATATGAGGCTGAGTATCTGTGTCCTCGTCTGACCGACTCTCCCTTTGATTTTTTTCGTTGCAGATGGAGCCTTTCGCATTGACATGCTCGGACTTACGTCGATGGCACTCGTCCTCACAGTGACAGTGGAACTGACGTGAAACCCCTCAACCAAGACATTCACACACATACACACACACACACACACACACACATAAACAAACACACATACTTGCCCTTCTCACACAACATTCGCACACACAAATCCTGCAAGCCTTCTCCAGTCACCAACGGGCCCTCCATGCGTCAGTCAATGAGGAAACAGTGCCACCACCAGATGGCGCTCCACTGTTTTTTTTGTAACAAAAATAATAACCGAGATAAAGACATAAAAAGAGCGAGACGATGAACATGACAATAACCACCTCCTTCCTATATAGCCCTGCCCAGTTACACCTTCTTTTGTTTCTTGTCCCACGTCTGCCTGTTGATCAATAAAAATCAGTTGATTTGAAAACGGAAAAGAACAACGCATTTTATTTTGATGAGTCAAAATGTGATTGGTGTCGACTGAGATGTGAAAAGTGGAACTGGCTTAGGCTCCGTATCAACCACACCCATCTTTTTCATGTCCTGGGATGCACCTGATTAGCAACAAGCTGATAAACCCACGGGGGAACAAACACAGATGCTCCAAGAGAACATTCTTTTTTATTAATATACAAGTTTTCCTTTTTTTTTTCCCCCTGAAGGCTCGGAATGTACCAGAGGATTTAAACGCATTGAGAAACTAGAAAAAAAAATCTCCTTTTTTGAGTGTATTTTGTGTACATCAGTGTAAATATTGAAAATAATTAAAGAGGTTATATGGGTTTGGGTGAGGGCTGGTTGTGAGAATCGCTGGGAGTTTACACTTCTCCTCCACCTTTGTTTGTACTTCATTCAACAATGTTTTCAGAGATCATTCTTGGCTGAAAGGACAGAAACATTAACAGCCTTTCTGTTTCTCATTCGGGCTTTTTATATCGACATGGCAGGTCTCCAAGGACAGAGTGAAAAAATTACCTAACATATGTCTGCTGTTTTGGGGTCGTGGTGCATGTGACGTTTGAAGATTCTTTCTCCTTTTTTGGTGTGTTGCAATTGACGGAGCTGCAACTCATTGTCACTGGCCTGTAACCGAGTTATTTACTTGTGACATACTATCTTAAGTGACCTACATTGTGTACGATACGTAACTCTTACCCAGACATTTACAGTACTTGTAGGATCATTTTAGCCGCCATTCCAGGGAAGTGCTCACCTGAGGCAGCGTGTGTAAACAGGGTTGTTGCATTTGTTTCATTTCACCTGTATTAAAAATGGAGAGATGATAAAACTGACAAGCCTTGACTTTACTTATAACACTGTGTTTGATTATTTAACAGGTGTTCGGCAGTATAAAAGCAGCTGCAGGGTATCAGACTATTCTTTACAACACAGTTTGATCTTTAGTTCTGATTGGCTGTAGGGTTTTAAGTCCCAAACTAAGACAAAACCCTTCAACTATTGATTGCATCACATCAAAACTACAGCAACATGGACTCGATCAAAGCCTCTCTTTTTGTTTTACACCGCTATACAAGAAGCAAACATCTGATTTTAATCCCTGACTTCAAGTTTTCTTTTCTCCTCTTTGAAGAATCTGACAACTTTGTAACTTATTGTCTGAAAAGAAAAGAAATCTGGACCTTTCATGATCCAACACTAAGCCTTTCAGTGTAACATAAAAAGACAAGTGACCATAACTCACAGACTTCATAAAGTTCACTGCCCCTCACTCTCCAAACAACCTAATGTTGTGTTGGGTACAGTGACAGTGTCACGGCTGGTTAGATAGTTTAACGTCCTGTCAAATTCTATTTACTGTATGTCAACAAGAGGCAGTGTAAGGGGCTTTAAATCATGCAAGCTCACTGTTAGCTTCTCCTGCTCAACAGAGCCACTCAACTACACTCCCACAAAGAACTTCAAATAGTATGTACTGCATAATGTAGTTTGTCTCGAGCCTGAGCTGTTTTCAGGGGTGTGTCTAGATATTTTTTGGTTGGGGGGGCCAGCACCTGCAGGTTGCAGAATAGACTTATAGAAACTTTTTTATTGATCCCCAAAATAAATTCAAGGCATCCAGAAGCAGGTTACGAAGATGCAAATGGCATGAAACGTTACGAAGGTATCGCAAAACTGGTGCCCCCCCCTCCCACACGCCTGCAGATCAATTAAAACAACAGAATTACAGAAGAAATGCAAAAGAAATGACTGATGCAGGAGAGATAAAACCTGTGCATTCAACCACAGACACTAACTCAAAATATTTTTTATGCCCTAGGGATAAAAATAAGTTTTTACAGTTGCTCTCAAACACATAGGAAGTTGAACAAAAGAGTGGTAACTGTACTTTCTTTTCTTCTTCTTTTTTTTCCCCGATATTTGATAACAAGTTTGTTTGTTTCCACATTTATGTTTAAAATAAAGAAATGTCAATCTTAATAGCTTCTATGATTGATTGTCATACAATTGACAGACTGTGTTGGTACTGGCATTGGGATTAGTTGACAAGGTATGTTTATAAATTGCAGTAACAAGGCCACATTAGTCACTGTACATCGTAAATGAATACCAAGTATTATTTGAGTAGCTGAGTAAAGAATGCAAAACAACAAGGTACTTTTATACATGGTACAAGGCCCAGTTTAATGTAAAATGCAACATATTAAAGCCTTGCTCCATCTCTCCATTGATTAGGGCGTCCTTGGTCTGAAAAACACTGAAGATACCTTTTATACTGTAGATATTTAACAAAGTCACAGTTTATGCAAGCCAACTTGAAAAAAATTGCAAACAAACTCATGCACTTTGTATTTTTCATTCACCTGTGCTACTAAATGCATGGAAAACTACAAGCAAATGTATGCAGCATTGCTTAGATACTTTATTTCAATGC
This sequence comes from Thalassoma bifasciatum, assembly GCA_008086565.1. Taxonomy (NCBI): domain Eukaryota; kingdom Metazoa; phylum Chordata; class Actinopteri; order Labriformes; family Labridae; genus Thalassoma; species Thalassoma bifasciatum. Next base: position 13,492 of record RPOG01005522.1, on the reverse strand, counting down.
AAGCCTCTTATCTTACAAGGACGAGAACCAATCATAGTTCAGGATTTTGGGGTGGAACCTGGACATACTTCTGATTATATGACTTTATATCACATTTGTTTTACTACGAAGAGCTGCAGTGTATCTACAGGCAGTTGGGTATAACTTATGAGTTCCTTTCTCTTATTTATAACTTTTGGCCAAACTCGTGTACTTCCCTGCATTTTTGACACACAGACTCAGACTCTCATTGTTACACCAACCAAATATGAATTTTGTGATGGTATGGTGGTCTAACCATGTTTTTCCGTAATAAATCAAGATATGGTTTGTTCAAAACTTTGCATCATGATTATAAAACGAGCAAAAACATGGATTAATGGTTCTGTATTTACCCTTTAACAAGTAATTTTCATGCAAGCGTTGTAAAACCAGGCATGGTGTCCATTACGGTTTCATATTTTGGGGCCAGAATGTATTCGTGTCCATTCATTTCTGATAATAGGCGCCTCATTGGCCTTTCCCTTGACATACAGCACAGCTGCAGGTCCACATTGCTGCAGGAATTGGTTACCATCCAATTTATGAAAACCTCACTGTATAGAGAAATCTGAAGGACAAGCTGCCTCTGCTGAGAGACAGAGACCTATTTTCTTCTGGCTTAATTATATCCAAGCTCTGAATATGAATTTCTTTCCGGATGTTCCTGATTGTACTGACCCCTGCGTGACTTCAAGGAGATTCCCACATTGCTTTTTAAACCATCGCAATTTGTACTCTTATAGCGGACTTATCCTGCATTTTTTGGACTTCACAAGAATTGCAGTTTAAGCTGTTCTAAGGACAGAAAATGTATTAAGAGATTAAGGTTTAAACCAGGTTGGAGCTCAGAGGAGACTTCCTTAAAGCTGAGGCGAATAGAAAGGATAGACCTTTTCGTTTGGGACGTCGCCTCACCTTGCCGAAAGTACAACGCACATCCCCGGCTTTCTGGAGACGAGCGCCTCACAGCACAAACATTATTAACAGAGAGTCGAACGCGCTTTGAATTTATGATTTTCCAGTGAGGGAAGCAAAGGGCACGGATCCATGTCCACCCACTGTATAGCATTATAACTCAGCCGTGCTTTTATTTCTGATTCAAGAGGCAAGTCTTGGTTTTTCTGCGCTTGTTTCAGCTCGCTTCACATCTCAGAAAACAAATCTGCTTTGTTTCTGAACGCATTAAACAACGTAAAAATTATATTTCTATCATAACCATGTCAGGAGAAGGGAAAATGAACTTTCTGTGTTTGCATTTTTGTATGAATGCTTCATGTTTGTTTAAAAATACTGACATAATCCTTTGAATACTTTGCGTTCACCCTCTTTCTTCACATGCTCTCTTTGCTCATTATAAGTCCAGGCTGCTCTGTCTTTTTCCCCATGTCTTGGCTTTATCAGTCATCCTTTTCTTCCCCTGACAAATTGAGTACTGAAATATAATAGCCACAAAATATTAGGCTTTATTTTTTTTGTGTTTAACTGCCTACATCCCTCCTCTGCCAGTGCTTCACCCCATCTGCATATTTATTACGGGAAAAAGCCTGAAACACCTGTTAAAAAATGACTTTTTGGCCTTCTGTTCTTGTTCAGCTGCATGTTGCACACCAATCACGGATGGCACAAGCACGAGGAGGTGAAAGTGGCTCCATGCAACAATGCACATGGCTGGCAATCATGTTGTGTTGTGTTGTGTTTTTTTTTTTTCCTCTCAGCAGTGTTCTGAATGGTTCACCTGAGCTGGGAGCAATGGTGGGGATAAGAAGCAGCCTCTTTGGCCCATCTGTGAATTATTCAGCAGTCAGCCATGCTTGCAGAATCCAGTTTCTTTTATGTCACCTGCTGGCTCAGCTATCGTGTAACCAAACACACGTTGTATACGAAGCACCCTTTAAAATGCTTCTAATGCAAACGCTCCTCTCTTGTTGACCGCAGCCTTGCTCGAGTGTGTTATCAGGCGCAGAAATGACAACCTGACAGCGAGGACTGAGTGACGAGACTCCCGTATGACAGGAGAGGAGGGTTTGCATCTCGGTATGTAGTGCATAGAAATGAATGACACTTTCAGGTTTCTCCGTAGACATCTTTCCATCTGGTACCCTTCAGATGGGTATCTATATTATTTACAGTTCTATGTGCTTATCATGCCAAGTGGTTGCCATTTTATTCTGCAACAGGAGAGTTCAGCTTCTTTTCCCAGAGAGGATTTAAGCATCTGCAGCGACAAAGACAAGGACCTTTGATCTGTGGTATGACTGTGCAAACAGATGTATCCTGGTTATTAAGTATTTGATAAATGTCACCTATCATCACTCCCCACCCCTTATCCAAACTGTTTCCTCCTGCAGCTCCAGCCGTGTGTTTGAGCAAGCAAAGGCACATGATGTGCTATAAAAGTTATGTGGATATTTCCAGAAATTGGTGCATTAAAGTCTAACTTTGACAAGTTCTGTTGGTGCAAATAAATACAAAGGAAAAGGATGCAACAAAAAATCTTAAAGAAAGAAATAAAGCTTAAAGTTATTGACCAGTATTCTTGGATGACAGTGCTGTGAAATGCTTGGGTGAGTCAGCAAATTGCATAAGCAAATATTGATCTTTTGGCTATTTACATACCCTGTGTATGGTTTTCAAAGTGCATCTGACTTACCACAGGTGGTGCATGACAAGCGCCCCACCTCCTCACAGCCAGGGATGCAAATAGTGCCTCCCCAGGTATCGTTTTACACCTGATCCCTTGGGCAAAGAGAGGCAGTCATCAGATCACAGCGGCTCTTTTACAATGAAAGCCAGACAGCATGATCCCGTCAGTTGACGACAACATTCAACAAGATCAGTCATCCGATAGTCGCCGCCGCTGCCGCCCTCACCGTCCCCGCTGCAGCCATGCCCATTGCGGAGCTTTTGGGAGTTCAGATCGACATGCATCTGCTGTTGAAGCTGAGTCTCTCCGTGGCCGCTGTGCTCCTGGGTTCTTGGGCCTACAGGTTTTACAGCTCCAGGAGCAGGAGGAGAAATCAGCTCAGTATTGACGACAAAGATCCGGCGAAATGTAAAAACTGCAAAACAGAACTGAAGAGTCTAAGCTCACCGAACCAGGACACGGATGATGAGGGTGAGGATTCTGAACTTTTGCATAATGACCCCGACACTCTTGATGAGAACGAAGAATCCATACCTTTGTGCGACGACCTTGACACTTATGAGGAGGGCGAGGAGCCCACACCTTTGAGCAAAGACCCCGACACTGTGTGCGAAAGTGAGGTATCAAAAACTTTGAGCAAAGGCTTGGACACTTATGACGACTCTGAGGAATTCGTACTTCTAGATAAAGATCCCGGCACTGATGACGAGGAGGCTGTACCTTTGTGCGAGGACCTTGACGATTACAACGATGGTGAGGAATCGAAACCTCAAGACCTTGACAATGATGAGGGGGAAGTATTGCAACCTTTTCACCCAATCTCCAAGACTTATGTTGAAGCTGAGGAATCAAAACCTTTGCTTAAAGACTCTGACACTTTTGACGGGGTTGAGGAAGCGGAACATTTGTGCCAAACTCTCCACGCTTCCAGTGAGGCTGAGGAATCCATACTTTCACCTAAAGACCATGATGCTGATGAGGAATCTGTACCCTCATGCAAAGACCTTGACACTTACGATGAAGGTGATGAATCCACTCTTTTGCATAATGACCATGACACCCATGATGAGGCACCTTTGTGCGAAGACCTCGGCGCTCATGATGAGGGTGAGGAATCAAATCATTTGCATAAAAACTCTGACACTCTTGATGAACGTGAGGTGTCCACACCTTTGCATAAAGACCACGAGAAAGATGACGAAGGTGAGGATTCCCTATCTCTGTGCAATGACCTCGACATTTATGAAGCAAGCGAGGGGTCCATCTCTCCCTGCAAAGACCTTGACACTTACGGCGAGGGCGAGGAATCCATCACTTTGCGCAAAGACCCCGACCATGATGACCTGACATCTGACAACCCCCTGGAAATGCCAAGTGAAGCGTCTCTGTGCCCGTCTGAACAGGCTGAGGATGCATTTAGTGTGCTATCCAGTGACCAAAATATCAACATGAAAGAAGACATACTCGCTCTTCAAAAGCCAGCAGAGGATGCCACCAGAAATATTTCATTCGGCACCGCTTTGAACCTTCCTCATCCAACAGAGAGTGGGATGGCCAGTACAACGGGGCGCCGCTCCCCTTGCTTTCTGCAGAAGCTGGAGGGCAGTGTGGGTGTGGGCAGGGAGTTGAGGCAGGACTTGGAGCGCCAGGGGGCCTACTCCAGCTTCCTCTCCAAGGCAGAGATCAAAGTGGAGGATGCTAACGTTGTGCTGGAAGGAAAAGAAGACCCGCTTGTGCGTGGAAAGATATATGATTACTATGTTGAGTCTTCCTCTCACTCTGTTACAGACTCAAACGCAGTGCTGGGTCAGTTTGAGAGAGACTCTGAGTCACAGCCGGGGGAGTTCAGAAGCTGTAACGCAGAATCTCCCTCCTCCCTGAGCCCCATTATTATGCGTGATTTGGTTCTACCACTTAACGCTACCGAGGATCCGTCCTCACTGCAAAGTCCTGAGCAAAAGCACCCCGCAAGGCCTGCACTCCTACGCAAGGAGAGCTATCTGTCTGCGGCTGAGCAGTCTGAACTTCCAGTCTCCTCTTTGACATCAGGCTCCTCTTCTCGAATGACTCACTCCCTGACCTCAGCCAGCAATGAGGCCATCACTGTTTACCATATGATCCTTTCCTCTACAGAGAGGGATGGCAGACAGGCAGGGGAGCTAGAGACTGTAGCAGGGGCTCCGTTTTTGCACCTCCCTGCGATCGAGGGCGCGGATTTGGAAAGCTTAAAAAGTAAACTCGATCTGGGTAACTGTTTGGAGACTCTGTGCCTGGCTAAGAAGCACGGCCACGACGCTGTAGAGCAAGCAGTGCTGGGAGTCATGTCAGACAACTACCTGCAGGTCCTCATGGACCCCTGCCTGTATGGGCGGCTAATGGCAGGTGAGCGGGAGCAAATCAGGAGGCAGAGAATGAAAGGGAGGAAGTTTCTGATGGTGGCAGATATGGATCCTCAAGACTTGGCGGGAGGGCAGACAGCAGAGACAGAGCCGAGGAGGACATCCAGCGCAGTGTACTGTTATGATGACTACAAAGACGCCTGGCACACACTCTGCCCAATCCCTCAGGAGGTCATCTCTAAAGCTTGTGCCATGTGCACAATGGATAACTACTTATTTGTGGCGGTGGGCTGCCAAGGCTCAGACAGAGAAATGACACCCTCAAAGCGAGTGTTTTGCTACAATCCTCTGACATCCATTTGGAAAGAGATCAGCCCCATGAATGAAGCCAGGCCCCGCTGCAAGCTGGCAGCTCTGGAGGGCTACATTTACGCCATCGGAGGGGAGTGCCTCTCCTCCGTGGAACGCTACGATCCACGTTTGGACAGATGGACATTTGTGGCACCGTTGCCAAATGATACATTCGCCATAGCACATCAAGTCACAGTGTGCAACGGAGAGCTCTTTGTTTCCGGGGGGACTCTGAGGTACATACTCCTCCGCTACAGCCCCAAAACCGACACCTGGAGGCAGAGCCTGATGGTGGCGAGCAAAGACAGAACAGCAGATATGGTATCAGTCGGGAGGTTTTTGTATCGCTTTGATGTGAACCCCCGGCTGGGGATCGGCGTGTACCGCTTCCATGCGGTGGCACGACTGTGGTACGAGTGCAGCTCCAGGCGAATCCAACACTGCCCGGCCTTCCAGTGCGTCACGATGGACGACACCGTTTACTGTGTCTGCCGCCAGTTCACCATGCAGTTCAGAGCTGATGACGTCTCTCCTGCTTTTTCAGATGAGCATTTCAGTGTCCTCTCTGAAGCAAAGGGCATGCTTTTCCCTTTTGTCCTCTCGCTCCCTGATAAGACGCCTCGGCAAACCAGCGTGTAACGAGGACTCCGTTGATGATAAGATTAGGTGGTGATGGAGTATTCCGGTTTTTAACATCAAGTTTCTTGGTGTGGATTTGCTTTGCTTGGGTTTATGTTCAACCTACAGAATGTAAGAGCTAAATTTGAACCAGTGTGTTGTCATTTCTCTGAGGTTCTAATAGGATTACCTTTCAGAAAAAAAAGACAAATCTTCCCTTTCTTTAGCTGCTGTTTTCTTGGATCAGGTATTGCACAATGAAATGTGTGTTTTTAATGTCTCCGTCTCTGGCAGTAGAAGTAAAATATTAGCCCCTTAAACTTGTGTTTGCTTAGATTTAGTGCTTAGTTTGTGGGATGTGCTGCCATGTAAATTGTTGCTTCTTTGATTTGCCACTCCTCCCTGCCATTACGTTACTTTTATTTCATTCCAGATGCTTAACCTCTTTAGCTATGGAGATAACTCATAAGAAAGTCTTTGAGTAAATGAGCTCATTCAACTCTAGCATATTATAGAGAATGGGCAATGTAGTCATAATCTGTCAGTGTGCTCCACTCTGCAGGCTGCAGATATAACTTACACAGTGGTCTGGATACAATGCAATTATCTACATTTGCTCTTTAAATATGACAGGGTGTAAATGGGTTTGTCATACAATATAAATAGGTGAGGCTTTAAAAGCATTTGTCATGAATTTTAAAACTCTCCCAAAAGACTTGCAGTTATTTTTTATGATTTAAGTCACTCTGAAGGAGGCGGGGAAGAAATGCTTTTTGTAAATCTTTTACTAATTCTTTGTTGATCTCTTTGGTTGTGTTATATATTCTTATATAAACATCTGAAATGTACATGAATGTGTCTTTCATTGCACTTGTCCATCATTATTTAACAGTGGTGTTAAGCTGAATGTTGATTCCAGTGTTTATGTAACGAACAGGATCGATTGCAGGATGAGACAGAAACAATCTTCCCTCTTAAAGGTTATTTTTTAAACATTTCATTAGGAACCACAAATCCTTCATTGTTTCCTCATTTGTACACACCATAATGCCGAGGCCTTGACAGCTCTCAGAGAGTGACGTGCTGCTATAGCACCATCATGTGGCTCTTAAAGCAAACACATCGATGCCATCAGTGAGACATGTTAACTTCACCCACAACACAACACACAGAGGCGTCATGTGACTTTGGCAGCAGAGTGACTGGCTCACAAACAGCGAAGGCCTCAGCTGTACCTGAAGGCAGCAGGCAGGCAGGCAGGCGGGGAGAAACGGGAGGCAGACACAGATGGTTGACCATCAAACATAAGCGTCTTTGATTCTCTCTAATTAAACACTTTGATTCGCTGTAACTAAACACCTAATGGAAAGGGACTCAGACAAGTCCCCTCAGATGTTGCCTCGGATGACTTCTGGTTTACAGGTTGTTACATTCACTCCACTTTCTGGGTTTCAGATACGGGCCGTGCAGAGAGGAAGAATTTGCATTTAATTATCCTCCAGAGGGGAAGTTGTAATTTATAGCCTCTTTCTTTCTTCCTCTTTCACATAAACATTCAAAGTAGTCACGCAGAGCGCACATTATAACGACTGACCTCCTTACAGACGTGTTATTCTGGTTTAAGTACGCCATAAATGTCCTCCTTCAGCTAGCTTTCATTTTTCATGACAGGAAACATAAAAATAGTCACATAAATGCAGATTTTGAGGAAAGCTTTTCGCATGAAGCCTATCTTGATCACATGATGAATACAACTTATGGGTTTTATGATTCAGTCAAATTTATCAATATTCAAATATTAAACTTTTACTCTGACACAATTATAAATCACATCCTAATAAAAACTGAAAATTGAGCTGTAATATTTCTAGAAGACAATAAATCCTTGTTGTGGCAGGTTTTAAAACATTAAAAACAACATTCAGCAGAACAATTTGGTTGACATTGAATAATAAACATAATTATGATTAGTGTATAATCAGTGTATAATCACCTGAACAACTTAGAAAAAGACTTATGAAGCCATATAAGGAGTGCAGTTGGCTGCCATGTTTCTACAGAAGCTCAGAATGGACAAAAGGTACAGAATAGAAAAAATAGTTATTATCGTGCACTTTGTGTTGATGTTTTTATGGTAAACATTGTTGTGTTATAGGACAGTTTTTGCCCCGAGAGGCTTAGCTCATTCACCCATGAGAGGGATGAATACAGACTGAGATTTGTGTGACTTGAAGCTTAATTTGAATTATTAAAGTGAGTTTATCATATCATATTAAAAACAGGATTTCTGTGAATCTTTGGTGAATTACTCTTCCTCACAGACGACGATGATGCAATGATGCCACACAGAACTGAAATTAAATTTGGTTCTTTTGAACTTGAGGAATGAAGAGAGTTGGATTTTCAAGTTAAGATCAGTATCAAAGCAAATAAATATAGTTTAAGAAAAATAAATCCTGAATGATTTGATGATTTTCAAATCAAATTTGATGATTCAAAGTGAGTTTCTCGAGGCAAAAATCTCAGCCCAAAGGTAAGTGATGGGTCGTTACAGTCTGTAGCTAGATATCCTTAAATACACCCATTTCTACACACTCATCCTTTAACGAAATATTAGAAATCAAAGAATTAACTATAAAAAAACATGTTGCATAATGTACGCCTAATAGCATAGTTGCCTAAGTCATGTATTATAAAAATTTAAATTAATTTTGTGTGAGCTCCATGACATGATAGTGGGAGGCAAAGAAATTTAAATAAAATTAACTATTTACTAATAATAGTATGAATATTTTAAAAATAGTAATAATAAATCTACATAAAAATGTCTGATGTCTTCTTTTCCTTGAAATACGACAAAAGCGAAAATACTGTTAGACTTACAATATGTGTATTAAATGACCACTTTACACATTTTTTGATATGGCGATATACCTGTAAATTTCCAGTAAAATCCCTTCACTTTGGCTTTTAATGCAACACTTTAAAGAGAACAACAATGAGAGTTCTTGTGGTAAAAGACCTGTGTCACTTAACTGATAGAAGCAATGAGTTGTTTCAGTCAATGTAACTAATGTTTTTAGCCTGCCACCCCCAAAATAATGTTACTAAACCTTGGTTATCGCTGCCTTGACATATAAATATTGAGAAAAACTTAAAAAATATACAGATTTTATTATTTCTGATACATCAGATTTTTGCACGTTTTGCTGTGTTTGCTGAATTAACCCTCCAATGGTACCGTACTTATCCTGACTTAGCCACTTCTTCTTCAAAGAAATGTGGAAAATAGATCAAAAAGTTTAAATTTGCATAGTTTTGGATCAATTTAATCCCTGATTTGACTTTTATTTCAACAATGAATAATAAAAAAATTAAGAAATGCATGATTTTTGAAGGTATTTCCCTCACATTCACATTTATACACACTGTGCCTGTCATAAAATATTATCTATTAAAAAGAATAACTATCAGATAATGTTGCACATGTGCATAAAATGGCTGTTTGTGTGATGTAAAAGTCAATATTTTGTAAGTCAGTAAAATCCAATAACCTGAACTTTTTATCATACTTAAGGCAAAAAAGAAGGTTTTGTCTACAAAAAGGATTTCATATCACCAACTGTAGTGTTTTGCTGTTGTTCTTTTCCCCAATTTATTTTTGTTCTTGTCACTTTTCTAAAAGAAAACACCAGCTCTGGGTTCCTGGCTGCCTCTTCTTCTCACTCAAAGGTACGAGCTCTTAAGGTCGTCCAGTTCAGGAGCAACACATGATACATAATTCAGCAGCAGCCGCGCTGTCTGTAAACCTGTTGTGACTGTGGACTTTGACTCTAACAATGATCTGGCACTTGCAGCAGTGGGCGTCGTCTCAGATCCAGGTCCTTGTTGTTGTGATTGGCTGCATGAAGGTGGCTGGAGAGGCTGCGTGAAGTCCTGGCACGGCGGCTCTGGCAGACGGCGCTAAGTGGGTGCTTCTGGTATGCTGACCTGTACACAGTCAGCAAAGGGAGGCGGGACTGCAGCTCTTCCAAACGCTGCTTTGTGGACTGCAGAGCGCCAGAGTTGGCTGTGAACGAACACAGGGAGGAGAAAGTTAACTGCCATGTTACTGCAGCCATTAATTACTCTGGTGACTGATCTGGAACAAGGAAGGCATCTGGGGCCACACAGATTTAATTGTTCATGAGCACAACTGCTGATGTGTCTGCTCCATGCAAAATTTAATTCGCTTAAGTGTGTTCACTCCACACTCATGGTGCCGGTGCCTGGATGGTTTAATATATCATTTCCTGGGTATAATCTCCAGCTCCGGGCAGTGGTGGCGTGGCATTTCAACTGTGCTCCTCCACTCGGGGTTAATTCATTGCAATTGGCTTTGAGTAGAAGAGAATAAAAGTTATTGCTCAGCTTGATTTCAGAGCTGTAAAAACAAACTCTGTTTGATTTTTTTTAATAGACTCAGATCTGAACTTCAGCCAATGTCAGGTCAGAGTCCAGCCTCTATTTCCAAGCACTGAAGTTGAATTTAGGTCAGTGTTCACAGAAGAATCCAAGTCAAGTCTGAGTAGAGTCTCTGTTACCTAAAGAAGTTTGTCTCTGAGGTCAGATGCTCTAAATGCGAGAGTCCAAGTCTGAATCGAGCCAAGAGCCCTTAAAATCAGGACTGTAATTATTTTTGTTCAGAAAATGATGATAACCACATGGTTTGGAGCAGAATCAACATAAAATACAGGTGACAAATGATGGCACATAAAGTAGGGGTGCACCTATCCAATCCAAAAATTGATACGGACTCAAAAGATGGGATATATTGGTGACGCAGGGTCGATTCAAGGCAGATCTAGTCAATTCACATCTATGATTTTCTGTGTAAACTGCAACCATCTGCAACCATCAACACTCATAGGTCTGTGCATTTTTGCTTGGGTGTGTTAAAGAAGCACAGATAAAGCAACTTAAGAAATAGAGGCTGTAAAATAGAGATCGATTAATACACCGCAAAAACTGAAATCTAAGCAAGTCATTATGTCTTATTTTTAGTAAAATATTGTCTTATTATTCTTGATATGAGCTACATTCAACTGATAAGTCCAGAAAAATGTCTTATTTCAACTTATTTAATGTAAAAAAAAATCTGCCAATGGGATAAGAAAAAAGTTTCTTGTATTACGACATCTTTCAAATTTCAAGAGACTGTATGTGTGAATTTTTCTTATCTCATTGGCAGAATTTTTTTGACTTGTTACAAGCAATTCAGGCCTCATTTTTGTTCCTAAGTAAGTTGAAATAAGACATTTCTATGACCTGATCTGGTGAATGTGGCTCAAATCAAGAAAAATAAGACTTTTTTTTTAAACTGCAAATAAGACATAATGACTTGCTTAGATATCAGTATTTGCAGTGAATTTATCTTTTAGAGCCGATGCAGATACTTTTTTTTTTTTTTTTTTTTTGCCACCCTTTGTCAATGACCAATACAGGCTGCCAATTTTCTTGCCCCCTTAATTTTACGCCATAAAAAATGAAATATTGATATCAAATGTTACAGGTCTTAATTTGAAAGTTAGAAACATTTATTGAACTGTATTTAAACAAGGTTGAAAAGAGAGGTAGAAAATGGTGTAAACAGTAGGAACAGCTTCATCTATGTTCAACTCCATCAAACACATATTTTGATACAGTTTCAAAGTTGCTTCAATCTGCAGTCTGCAAGAAGGGGAGGAGCAAGGAGTGGATTGTGGTGTCTCCTAGCAACACAGAGCTGCCCGTAGATGTCTGTCTGTAAATCATGCTGGGGAAAATATATCAGCAAATCCACTTGAGCTTAAGGAGGAAAGATTTTAAAGCACATCTGATGGTTGAAGTCAAATCAAATCTTCCATTTCAGAGAGCAGTGGCTGGGTAAATTTTGACTTGAACCGTGCAAAATCTGTACTTTTCATCAGTGTCTTTTTTAATTTGAAACTATATACAAGCAAGGAGTTATAAAACAGTTTCACATCTAAGACCAGCAAAGGGAAAATACACACTGCTCAGTCCATAGCTGTGGCCAAATCTGACACACGTTTGATGTCCCTCACAGATGCTTTAATGCTGGGATTTCTGTTTTTCTTCTAACTCTGGCGATGAATGAACGACTCGTAACTGCCTGAAACCTTCGTCGCTTGTCATTTCGAACAGCATCGCAACGCCTCTCTGCGTATGTAAAGCACCCTGAGCTCCCTCTGTGTGTCTGAAACGTTCTGTATAAATAAAGCTGTGACGCCTCGCTGTGCCTTACCAGAAATTGGCCGTTTAGACCTTTCAAGCTGCCATGTCAAGCTGCCGGGATGGCAGGGTCGCAGAGTGGGCAGAGTATTGTTGTGCCCGCGCCCGTAGCTCTCCTCATACTGCGTGACCGAGTAATGAGAGGGTGGAGGGCCGTGGTGGGCAAATAGCAGCTTGGATGGAAGCCCCTGAAAGACAATACAGCAGTCTCAGAGTAGCTGTATGTACTGGCCTTGAGTGGATTAAGATATAGAGGGCACGACCTGCTCTTTTACAATAATCTTCAAAGGCTCACCATGTGACAGCAGCAAATTGCTTTAACTAGCCTTTAAGTGCCCGGTAGGAGTGATGATTTTACACATTTTTCATGACTGCTGAGTGCGACCAGAAACTTGCTTCATAAAGAGTTTTATCACAAGTCCTTATCTCTGCCGTCAATATTATGCAGAAGTGGCCTGGATGTGGGGATGTGGGGATGTGGGGAGGAAAAGCCCTGACTTGCAGGCCTGTGACAGGCATTCAATTGGTGTTAATGCCATGAAAGAGCAGTTAAAGGCTGACCTCAGCTCGCAGCGGGGCAGATCTTCTCTCTGAGACGTCTGGCTTGAAGTCCCAGTGGGGCCGGTAGTCGACATGACTGGTGCTGTTGGCGATCTGTGGCTCCTGAGTGAACTGTGTCCAACAGAGAGAAACAGACATCGCAGAAAGGAGCGAGGAAGAGGAAGAGGAGGCGGAGGAGGCAGAGGAGGAGGGGGACTTGAGCAATGAGCCCAGCGCAAAGGATCAGCAAAGCTCACACTTCACTATCGATCGGCTCTGTTGTACAGTATTTCTTCAGTCATTTCTCCCCTTAGATCCTGAACCAGCAGCCTATGGCTGCACCTCACGTCAATGCAATTAGTCTCCAGCTCGAGCCTCTCCCAGCAGGAGGCTGTGCTGATGTAGCTGAACTCAGCCGGCCTAATCACTCTGCTATAGATTTGACTACCAACAGAGGTGCTACAAAACCCTTGGCAGGCTGCCACTGGAGTGGCGTTATGTTTTGGATCCGATGAATATTAAGACCTGGATTGTCTGCGTTCTCACAATCAATTGAAGCTGTACGCCGAAATGAACTGTGAGGAGTTTTTAACTGCTCATAAAATAGACTCAACATTTTACTGGAGCTTTTAAATGACCTACAAAAGCAAAACAGACCATCAGCCAGACGACTGACTGTATCTGTGAAGTTATTTTTAAGCCTGCCACC
>RPOG01005521.1:14687-31370 GCA_008086565.1 Thalassoma bifasciatum | reverse complement strand
GTTTGTGTGTGTGTGAAACAGCTGACACTAAAGATCCTGGGTCAGTCAGGAGTAAAAAAAAAATAGCAGTTTTGGCGATCACATGATTGTGATGTCTGAAATCGCAATTTTGATCAGAAAATGATAAATCTTTCAGCCTTAGCAAGAAGTGTTTTGTTTTTTCTTTTTTTGTCTTTTAAATAATGTAGGCAACAATGACTTCCATTACCTCTTTTAACAACATTCAATATTCAGTGCTTAATAGTTCCTAAGATATTGGTCTTAGACCTTCTGGATCATTCTACCCCTTTATATGTACATTTATATTTATATGCATATTTTATGTAAAAAGTAACACTTTAGAATTTGATTCCAGCAACACTGGCCCACTATCTACTTGACAGTAGATCTTTAACTTTGGAGTTTCACACAACACTATCCAGAGGTCAGATGCAGTCTTCCCTCTCACCAGTAGGTGGCACCGTTACTCTAACTGAAAATGAATGACATTGAAGTAATAATAATGTCCCAAACTCACACTTTTCACAGAAATGAGGAGTAGACTCTGGAAGTGTTTGAGTTTTTTCTAATGTTTTTAACAGTTTCGAGAACTGCAGGAACAACGTCATCAAAGAGCATTTTTCAGAGACAATATGTGAATGTAAAAAAACATTTATGACTCAAAATGGTTTCACTGTGAAACATAAACAAATGTTGGTGAGTGTTGTTGCCATCGGCCACCTCTAATTCTCTCGTGTCGTCTGAATATGAAAGTTGTGCTGATTAATCTGGATCTTGTTCAGTATCAAACAGGATGTGACGTTAGTATCGAAAGTGAAAGTAAAGACATCAGAACTGTCCGGACCGCGATGGAGTTCACGGAGACCTCATCAAACTCAGATTCACAAACCCACTGAAGAAAGGAAACTGTCTTTGATAAATCTGGACCTGGTGAGTCTGAGGGTAAGAGCAGAGCTTTGTTTTCAAAGAAGTTAACAAGAAAGTTTATGATAAATACAGAGGAAGAGCAGAGCAGTTGGACTTCCTGGTTTGTTCTAATTCTACCGTCAGATTTCCGTGTTTGAAATCAGCTCTGTTAAAGAAATTCAGTGAAGTGGAAGTTTCTGCTTTAGACTGTGGAAAAGAGCCTGAGATGGAGAGAAGTGTCACAAAGGTGATTGTTCTTCACCTCTATCAGCCGTTTTTCAGAGCTGCTCCACTTCTTTTTAACACGACATCACCTTAGAAAGTTTAACAAAGGTCTAAACTCAGGAATAAACCAAACGTTTGATGTGTTATGAAGAAGTACAGCTTCAGCACACTGAAACATGTCCGTGTGCGTCTGAAACTTATTTTTGATTCATCCTACACAAAAATGACGCTGCTCGCGCTTCACAGCTGCGCATGCGCTCCAATGATTTTCACTTTGGATACCTGACATTAAAACGGACACAACGCAAACAGCAAAGAAACTAAAGTGTAGTTTAAGTAATTAACAGGGTGAAAGTGAATTGACTGATGTAATACAAACCTGTAACAACTACTGCTCTCCTCTGCAGTCCTGAAAACAGGCATGAATATCCTACGGGAGCCTTGAATTCGATAAAAACACAACCGCGCATCACTAGTTTTTTTTTTTTTTTTTCTGGGAAGGTTATGGAATACTGCTGGCAACAGACAGGAAAGAGAGAGAGAGAGAGAGAGAGAGAGAGAGAGAGAGAGAGAAGCCCGAGTGAGTGGTCGCGCGCATCGTTCTTCCACAGCACGCAGCGTGCACGCGCAGCTGTCCCCACATCCTGGATGAGGAGTGAGAGCCGCGCTGTGGATCAGAGACTGACTTCAGAGTCAAGTGAGTTCTTCATTATGCAGGACGAATTTTGTTTGTGCGTCTCTGAGAACATAAGTGATGTTTAAAGAACTAAATTTTTTAACATGAGTGAACATATTTACAATTCAGCCTGTGTGGTACATCATATCGTCCGTAGTTAGACTAATTGTAACGTCGTTGCTCACGCGCTAGTTAAGTTGCTCGTATCGTTTATTAGTTGCTGTGAATGCAGCAAGGCATTCACAGCTTATGTTCTTCTATGTCAAAAAAGTTTAAGATTCTTCTTATTCTTCTTCCGCCCACTTTTTTGGATCGCTTCTTCTCCCTCAAATTTCAACCGATTTTCACCGTTCAAACTTCAAAACGACCGGCTCGTTCAGGACTGGTGCGCTATGACTTTTCAGACCGGTTTCACTTATACTTTCAGAGATATTTCACTTTTTTCACAATTTTTCTTCCATCTGGAATGACTGTAAAAATTTCAGATTCTGAAGATTCTTCAGCCTCATTAAGACCCTTCTCATTCAGTCATACTTTCAGCCAGAAACTTCATTCTACCTGCAAAATGTTCAGCCATCATTTGGCTTTCTTCAGTATATTTCAGCTTCTTTCTAGCATTTATAGTTTCTTCACAAAACTCCTTCAAAGGTAATGAAGTTTTTCAGCCCTTGCAGCAGTTTAACATTGGTGTGTATGTGGTGGAATGTTCAAACTGTAGAGTGAGGATTTGAATTTTAGAGTGTGGACCAGGAGAGAAATCACCTGGAAACTTTTTGGATAAACAGGCCGAGGGGCCACAAATTTCACTCCACATACTCAAATTTGGGCTCAAAACGTAGGTAATCTTGTTCTGCTTCTGATTAAGGACACTTGACACCAAAAGGACAAAGAACAAAGCCTGCAGGTGGCTAAATGTCACAGAAAGTCATCATCTGCCCCCATCTGCTCTAATGTTAAATCTCAAGGGACTTTCTGAGAGATTAAGAAAAAGTAACACTTTTTAAACTCACATTTCTGGTAAAACCTGTGGCTCAACAGACATGAAATTTACATCAATAGATACTTTGGGGCCTTGGGAATCTCATGGTAGTTTTGGTTTTCTGCTAGCCCTTAAGGATTTTGCGCAGCTAGAGGAGATTCACACCCTGTCCACCTCCTTGAATCCAGCTCCTCATCAACTGTCTGTCAGTTAAATCAAACAGCTGCAGCTTCAAACAGCCTAACGAGCAGGTTACCATGGAGACCTGTGATCTGACACACCTGTTTATACCTACAGATCAAAACACTGATGAAGAAAGATACTCAAGTGATTGTTTCTCTGCATCACTGACCAACACACAGCACACCAGCACACCAAACATATACCCACACACAAACACACCAAACACACGCACACACACACCCACACACACACACACACACACACACACACATACAACACACACATCAGCACATTAACCATATACACACACGAACACACACAAGCACACTCACTCACACACAACACACACAAACATATTAACCATGTACACACAAACACACACAAGCTCTCTCTCTCTCTCTCTCTCACACACACACACACACACACACACACAAGCTCTCTCTCTCTCTCTCACACACACACACACACACACACACACACAAGCTCTCTCTCACATACACACACACACACACATACACTTCACTGTCTCAATCATCTGATAATTCTGATAATTCCCACACAACTTCTAGGGATAAAAAATTCTTTCATTATGATTCATCGATTTCCTTTTTTTCCCATTTATTCATGTTCATGTTCGTGAGTTCTCCTTCAACATTTTGTATTCAGCAGTTCAGCGCAAGCTTTTTCAAGATTCATTCAACCATTTTCAGATAAATTCAGTCATTCAGCATATTCAGGATTCTGCATTAGCAGTTCAGCGCAAGCTGCTTCAGCTTCTGCATTCACAGCGCAATTTCTTCAGAAATTGCTTTTCTAGTTATTCCTATTGTTTCTTGTTATGTGCAGAGTGAGTTTTAGTGTGTGTAGAACATTCAGGGAGAGCATAGGGCTAAGTTTATAAGTGTGATAGATTTAATGTGAATACCTGTGCCTAGCGTGTAGGGAAACATTATGTTTATGTTTGTAACTAGGTCTCCTCACCAAACTCAGGAATGGAAAGAGTTGGTTGATCACTAAAAATCTTCATTAAAATTCCTGAAACCTACCCAGCACCTGTGTTCTTGTCGACACACCTGGAGCGAAGCTGATACTGAACTTTGAACAGATATAGAATACAGTTTTCGCCCCAGACAGATCATCCAATCATCATGCAGAAGTCGAGTGTCAGGCCCCGCCCACTGCCCCATAGACCCCAATAGAAGCTGAGCTTCCGATGGGCGGGACAAAGCTCAGTATTTACCCAATGACCGTCCTGTTTTTGCAGTGGAACAATCCACTTCTTGCTTCCGCATTGAATTCTGTTGAAGCTCAGCGTCTGAAAGCTCTGGAGCTGTGGGGATAAATGAGAAGGAAGTCGTGTCTGTTTCCTGTGATAAATCGCTAACTCTGAGCAAAAGATGAACGCGTTCTTGCGCACAAATAGTCAGTGAAATGTTCACACAGCGGTAAATAGTTCACCACTTTATTCTTCTGTTTCAGGGGAAGCTGAGCTTCCTTTACAGTCTCAGAGTAATCACCACTGGACTGTTTACAGCCTGTTTACTGATGACATAGGGGCGCGTAGAGTCTCCTTTAACTCCGAAGAACTGTTAAGAACCCTTGTTCAGAAATCCAACGCTGTCTGAAGCATTTTTGAACAGACAATGATCAAGAAAAGAACATAACCACCTGAAATTAAAAAGATACCTACTCAGACCAGGTTCATATAATCAGAGGAACTATGGTCGCTTTGCACAGGGATTAAAAACATAACTCATTCACATTGATGATGAACTATCAGAGGTCCCAGGTGAAACTGATCCACTGCAAATAGAGGGTAGATGCATTTTAATATAGCCTTACTTTAAGTAGTCCTCATCATCCCCAGCACCTCTCAAAAATCATTTTACAAATAGTTATTGCCCCCCCCCCACTTTTCAAAACAAACTGACGCCCTTGCTGCTACCTGATTGGTTTGTGACGTGTAAAACAATTGGCTTGTGCAGATCAAAGTATTCAGAAGTGTCCTTTATTTACTCTACCATCTACTACTCCCTTGTAGCTGTACTTTTCTGTATTTCATGAGAGAAGTAGTCAGTTTTATTTCTTATGTAGCATAATGTGACCATTTATAATGAGATACTTTGTGATACATTTAAACTGTCTTTTATTTTTGCTTATTTTTTTCTCTCAAAATGCATCAGATTGATGCTTTTGAATATGAAATATTCAAAAATTTCCAGACCCCCATAGAGGGATTATATACTTTTCACCTTTTCCCCTCTGACCCGTTTACATCCCTGTGAAAATATGTGAACCATTTTTAAAAATCACTGAACCTTACATCCCTGCCGTACGTTTATACAAAAATAATAATAATAAAATAATTATAATAATTATTATTATAATAATAGTGATAATAATTATAATTATAATTATAATAATTACAACACTGAATTGTATTGCACATATTTGAATATGAACCTGAAATTTCCATCTTACTCTTGTCATACTGAAAAAGCAAGTATCTGTTTTCTCTTGTTCAGTCTTGTTCAACACGAAGTAATCATTGAATACTTTTACTGTTCGGGTTTTGTTTTTTTTTGCAGACTGTGGATGCCATGGTGAGACAGCCATGGAAATACAAGACGGGCCCATCAAGGTTCAGTTCCCAAACCAGTTCTTAGGTATTGATCTTGGAGTCTTTTATAACAGAACTTGTGTTTGGAGTGTTTTCATCACTGTCATGATGTTTGCACACTCCTGTTCGCACTACGGTTGGGTCATAAGAGGAAAAACAGTTGTTACAGAACATGAACATGATCTTCCCCTGGTCTTTTGTTCTCTCAGATCTCTGACGGCGAGTCTGTGCGCAGAACAGACTGAAGCAGGGAAACATGGCGTGTACATCACAGTCTGCCCTGGACTATGTCAAGTCTGCCAGACGCCACCTTGTGACACACTTAAGGAATTTATCAGTGATTGTAGAGAATCTGTTTCAGGAAGAAGTGTTTCATGGTGAAGAGGTCAGTATAATAGAAGCAGAAAAAACTGACTTCAACAAAGCAAGAAATATACTGGACTCAGTCACAAAGAAAGGAGAAGAGGCCTGCTACAAGCTCCTCAGGATTATTGACGTGACACTGAAGAGGAATTCAGGAAGAGAATCAACTGAAGCTTCTTCACAGACCAAAGAGTTTGATCTGTCCTACTGGATCAGCTGCTTTCCTTTCAAAGAAGATGATGAAAATGATGAGGTCATCCATAGAGGTATTTGAAGCAACATTTGGTTGATGTTGATCAGTGAATTTACTTTATGTAATGCACCTTTGTATGTCTGTGCACAAATCAAGTGTCGGGTCACTTCATTTGGTATTTATTCTCTCACTGCTTTGATATTTATTACAGGTCCAAGATCATGTCACAAGTACCAGAAAAAGCTGAGAAGGAAAGCACAGGAGAAGTCCTCTGAATTTTGGTTGAAAAACAAAAAACTGTTTGATGAAAGCTCCAACCCTGATCTGTGCTACAGTCCACTGGTGTTAGACACACAAAGACCTGAACCTGGATCTAAAATAATGAAATTCAAGAGCAAAAAAAGCAGGATGAGTCGCCCTAAAAAACTGAAGACGTACTTCCCTGTGGACAAACCCAACATATCTCTGAATGAGCTGCTGAAAACAGATAGAAACATTCTCTTGGTTGGTAAACCTGGAATTGGAAAGACAGCACTGTGTCATGAAATGTTGAAACTCTGGGCAGAAAGAAGGAGCAGGAAGCTGGATTACATGTTTTACTTTGACATGAGAGAAACTTCTCACTTCACAGAAAAGACGAGCTTAAAGAAACTCCTTTTCAGTGAGTACCGTGAGCCAGATGAAGGTAGAGAGGAGGTCTTACAGGACATAAAGAGGTACTCTGATAATGTCACAGTGATTTTTGATGGACTCACTGATCTCTCCTCTTCACTGGTAAAAAGCATAGTTGAGCGGGACCTTCTTCCCAACGCCAAAGTCATCCTCACCTGCAGACCAGACGATGAGGAGGACGACTTCTTCTCTGGAGACTTTCTCCGAGTGGAGGTGAAAGGCTTCAGTGAACAGACCATCAGAAGTTACTTCTCAGTAATTCTTGGCGAGGACCAGGAGAAAGTTTTGTGTCACTTGGAGTTGTTAAGTCTGTGCCATGTCCCCATGTACGCTCTGATGGTGGCTGCCTGTTTTTCATCAAAGACGTCAGAAGAGTCACCACAGCCGCGCAGCATGACAGAAATATACATCAACATCGTCCGCTTTTGCCTTCAAAACAGCAGCAACAAAAAAAAACGGTTCCTCAATTCCTTCATCCAGGAGAAGAATAATGAAATACTTTCTTTGGCTGAGCTTGCTTTTCATGCAACAGAAAGAAAAAGTGTGAATTTAATGGACCTTCGCTGCGAAGACAGCTGTGTGCTCTGCTTCCTGAAACCACTCTTTGTCAAAGCGGCTCCCACTGAAACAACAACAACATATGCATTTCTCCACTACACAGTGCAGGAGTTTTTTGCTGCTCTGTGGCTCTTGAAGAATCCAGATCAGATCAAGGAGGTTTTTCAGCAGAGCCTCACAGAGGAGGGGAGACACATGAAACACCTGATCCCTTTCATGTGTCGACTCTTAACTGAGAAGAGCCCCAGTTTGTTGGAGCATCTGATTCCAGCTCAGGAGTTAAAAAGAACATCCAGCTGGTTCTTCAGGGACATGATAAGCACATTTTATCCTGTGTGCACTGAAGACAGTGGACCTGATGTGAGCCTGCTGTTCTTATGCCAATGCTTGTACGAGTCCCAGTGTCCGGCTGCATGTGTCTACTTCCTGGAAACACTTGACTACCATCTTGATGTCAGTGGTGAGAGTCTTGATTCTTATCTTTGCTGTGCTGTGGCCCATGTGGTCACAATGTCCAAGGAGAGGAAGGTTCGGCTGAACCTGGAGGATGTGTCCGTATCAGACCAAGGAACCACAAGACTGATTGGATGCCTTGATAAAGTCTTATGGTACGTTTTAAACATGTCACAGTGCTGCTCAAATTACAACACAGGAACAGGAGAAATAAAATGAGTCCATGAACACAATGAGGATCAATATTTGTAAAAACTGGATAAAAAATATCAGCCTCTGTAACTAAAGAGCCTTGTTTCTCTTCTCTGTTCCTTTAATATGGGAATGATCTCTGTTTATTCTTTGAATTCCAGGTGTGACCCTCTACCTCAACAGCTGTGGAAGATCATTGTTCTCAGTGAAGGACAGTTCAGTGACTCCAGCCTGCTCAGCTGTGACAGAAGTTGTTTCTGCCTCCCTCTTCAGGGTGAAAGAAAGCTGTTTGAAAGGGCAGCGAGCCTCATCCAGAGGAATCCAAAGAAGGTGAATGTTTGTCTTCACTGGGACAGCAGAGCAACCACTGTCTGCTCCTGTCTGATCCAGTCCCTCCTCAACGCTTTGTCCTGCATCGCTTCACTCAGGTGAGCAGCTTCAGGTTGATCTAACATACCTACGGGGGGTGGGATGTTTCAATTAATAACGAACTCGATGAGGAACACAGCCTATTTCCAAATGATTCACTGTAAATTACTTCATATTAGATTTCATAGAGTTCAACCAAGTCTAGTTTTATTTACAGCATTCATAGATCTGGTTTTTTTTCATCATTCAGCTTCAGAACAAATGATAAAGGTCCAGGACTGCAGAACGAGAAGCAGAGAAACAGGGAACTGGAGGAGACAAAACAGAAGCTGTTTCTGGATTTATGTCTGAAAGCAGCACTCAGCAAGGAACAGAACATTCAAAACGAACTGAAGAGGTTGATGTTATTGTTCTCAGTTAACAACAAGCAGGAGTTCATCCTTGATTTTTATCAACACATCAAGAGTTCAGGGTTTCTAAGTGACATTCCAAAACTCACACTCAGGTCAATTTTAGAGTTTTCACCTACTGAGTGGAGCATAGACCTCTCTTGGATAAAGACCTCCATCCTCCTGGAAGTGCTGAAACTCCAACCAGAGAAGAAACCTGTGAAGCTGTGGGGCTGTTCAGATGAAGAGAGTGAAGTGAGGACTTTCCTGCAGTGTCTGCCTTATATCTCACAGCTCAGGTAAATGAAGACTTCTTCACACATCAGTGTTCACCTGTTGAGGTTTGATTCTCCATATCAGTCAGATCACTGTGATGTTCAAAGGGAAGTCAACATGAAAAACTTTTGATAAACAAGTTTCTTTTCTAGAAAGATAAATAAAAACCCAGGAGGATCTGCAGTTTAATTTGAAACCAATAAGACAAACAGATAAAACATAAATGACATGATCAATCAGACATGAAACAGTGTTCAACTCTGTTTTGATGAATTTGGAAGCAGATCTCAGTCTGTGCCACAGTTTAAAACTGTGATTCTCAGCAGTGAAACAGGCTTTGAACTGTTCATTTAGACATGAGATGATTTTTAACCTTATTTAAACTGACCTGGAATTTATATTGAAATAACTTCAGTGAAGAAAATTTCAAGATTCCTAATCAATACTGAAGCAGAAATCTGATCATATTTTATATTTATACATTTCCTCTAAATAAAGTTGTTATTTTTTTATTCAGTTGTACAAGCTCTATACATTCTAGGCATATTTTGAATAAACCTTTGAATTATTAGAATTATTATATTTTCTATTAGAGAATGTGAAGGTGACGTCACGTTGTGGTGCATTTTGGGTGTCAGCGCCATCTTTGGAGGAATGCGAACGTAAACAAAGAGGGAAACACAAACAATAAGAGTGACCAAAAAAAAAATTAAAGACGAATATAAAGTAAAAGAACCAGATATAAAGAGACGGAGAACGTAAAAGAAAGGGAGGATCCTACTGAGATAAAGTTAAATCAGTTGAAAGAAGGAGGTACACTGAGAAGCTTCAAAGGATTACTGCTAAATACTGCATTAGCTATGGAATGGTATCCCGATGTTTACCAAAAAAGTTTAAGGACACACTGCAATGACATTTCATGGTCTTTATTCAAACATTTCATGGTATCAAAAATAAAAATGTACACAGGCGTTAATAAAGTGATATGACACATTAGAATTGGAACATGTTTTTTCCCTGCTCTAATACAAATCAAAAGAAAGATAGCATAGATGCTTCACATTTCAGCTGTAATTTTTTTTTCAAAGTTTACTTGACCAACAAAAGGTAATTAGTGAAAGAAACACTCAGATGGAGATCACAACAAAGGGGAGGTGAAGACGTCAGACCAGACTCTGTAAAACAAGGACGCATCTGCTGGTGTTGGTCATCTGAGACTAAAAACTCTAACTTCTGCAAAGTTTTACCTAAAAAGCTCAGATTTCACCCAGATCTAGATGACAAGGTGTTAAAGTGATGTGGTGAATGTTTTATGTCTGACATTTAGCATCTAGAAGTTAAAGTTGTTCAAAAATTGCTTATAAAAAATGAATAGGGAAAAAAGTGTTTCAGCTGCATTTATCCTGATGTGGACTTTAGCCACATATAAAAACATGACATTTTCTGAAACTAGAGACTTTTATCTTTCACATGAGGTGTCACTGATGCATTTT
Source organism: Thalassoma bifasciatum (assembly GCA_008086565.1). Classification (NCBI taxonomy): domain Eukaryota; kingdom Metazoa; phylum Chordata; class Actinopteri; order Labriformes; family Labridae; genus Thalassoma; species Thalassoma bifasciatum. Next base: position 20,823 of record RPOG01005521.1, on the reverse strand, counting down.
GATCATGTGGTTCTTCAGTTATAAGCTCTGAAACATAGCATGCTATATAGGCCAGACTACCCAGGCGATCCGTTGTTTTTGTGTGATTTCCTCATTTTGTGGACTTTTGTTATTTTTCCACTTGGGAAAGGAGAAAAAGTGGATGCTGTTATCCCTTTCTAAGCCGGATCTATCGTGCGATCAGCTGTGACAGTTTTTGACACAGCAACACTGCCCGACCATGGCTGCTTCATCATTTCTTCAATGAGCAGGAGGGTTTGTTTACATGTGCGTTCCTCTAAATATGGCGCCCACGATCCACAATGCAAAGCGCATGATGTACCTTCACATTCTCTTCCTGACATCATGGCCCTGATATTTCTAAAATGAACCGGTGTCTGATTTTTATAAATATCACAATAAAGAAGGTAAAAAGAAAACAACAAGGAGACTTTAAATAAACCTCAACAAAGCAGCAACTGAGCTCTTGATCTGTCATTGATTTAACTACGATTTGAGAGGGCAGTCATTAGAGATGGGTATCCAGAACTAGTTCCTGTTAGGAATCAATAAGAAATAGTTCCATCTATCGATATAGTTATAGTTATAGATTTCTTCTGGTCCTCCTGCTGCTTCATGAGCTGTATCCCAGTTTATCAAAGTATCTGTGGATGCAGAGGTGAGGATACAGCTCTGAGGATGAACTAAAGTCATCAAACATGTTCTGAAGATCTTCATTTGGTCTCAGTCATCAATCCTCTACATTTAATGGACTTGGTTCAGAGTCATTAGAGTTTGAGATTGAGTAGATGAACTGTTCTCTGCTCACAAACAGGTGTTTGTTAGTTTTTAGTAGAAACACTCCATCAGTGACACATGTCTCCTTTTCTGCTGTTAACATCACATCATGACAAACTTCTCATCTTCTCTTTCAGTTTCTGGTCCTGGTCTGAAAATGAAGTCAAGTTCTTAGGGAGACTGTTCTGTGCAGCAGCAGAGAGAGATCAGCAGACAGGAGAGAAAAAACTGGAGCTGTTAACATCACTGTGCTCACATCAAGGGTTTCTTTTACATAACCCATTCACAACAGAGGATGAAAAGTCTCCTTTCCTCCTGGATCTTTACTCCTCCATGAAGACATATGAGACTGAAAAAGGCCTGAGTCTCCTTCCATCTCTACAGTCAGTTTTAAAGTCAACTCCTTCAGTCTGGATCATAGACCTCTCAGAGAGAAAGACCTCCATCCTCCTGGAAGTGCTGAAACTCCAACCAGAGAAGAAACCTGTGGAGCTGTGGGGCTGTTCAGATGAAGAGAGTGAAGTGAGGACTTTCCTGCAGTGTCTGCCTTATATCTCACAGCTCAGGTAAATGAAGACTTCTTCACACATCAGTGTTCACCTGTTGAGGTTTGATTCTCCATATCAGTCAGATCACTGTGATGTTCAAAGGGAAGTCAACATGAAAAACTTTTGATAAACAAGTTGTTTCACTAGAAAAATAAATAAAAACCCAGGAGGATCTGCAGCTTAATTTGAAACCAATCAGACAAACAGATAAAACATAAATGACATGATCAACCAGACATGAAACAGTGTCCAACTCTGTTTTGATGAATTTGGAAGCAGATCTCAGTCTGTGCTCTTATTTTGAAGTGTGATTCTCAGCAGTGAAACAGGCTTTAAACTGTTCATTTAGACATGAGATGATTTTTAACCTTATTTAAACTGACCTGCAATTTATATTGAAATAACTTCAGTGAAGAAAATTTCAAGATTCCTAATCAATACTGAAGCAGAAATCTGATCATATTTTATATTTATACATTTACTCATTAAAAAAATGACACCTTGTTTTTGTTTTGTAGAAGCTTCTGACATTCAAGACATGTTTTGATTAACCTTTGAATTATTGGAATTATTACTTTTTCTAACACTTATTGTTTACAGTTTTCTGAACCTGACATCATGGACCTGATATTTTTAAAATGTACCAGTGTCTGATTTTGATGATAATCACTATGAAGAAGGTAAAACTTTCAACAAGGAGACATTATACAAACTCAATAAAGCAGCACCTGAGCTCTTGATCTGTCATTGATTTATCTCCGATTTGAGAGGGCAGTCATAAAGTCTGGTGTCTGTAGGTTCAGATGTGATGGATGGATCAGGTTTGGTGTGAAGATTTCTTTGGGTCCTCCTGCTGCTTCATGAGCTGTATCCCAGTTTATCAAAGTATCTGTGGATGCAGAGGTGAGGATACAGCTCTGAGGATGAACTCAAGTCATCAAACATGTTCTGAAGATCTTCATTTGGTCTCAGTCATCAATCCTCTACATTTAATGGACTTGGTTCAGAGTCATTAGAGTTTGAGATTGAGTAGATGAACTGTTCTCTGCTCACAAACAGGTGTTTGTTAGTTTTTAGTAGAAACACTCCATCAGTGACACATGTCTCCTTTTCTGCTGTTAACATCACATCATGACAAACTTCTCATCTTCTCTTTCAGTTTCTGGTACAGCTCTAAAAATGAAGTCCAGTTGTGTGGGAGACTGTTCTGTGCAGCAGCAGAGAGAGATCAGCAGACAGGAGAGAAAACACTGGAGCTGTTAACATCACTGTGCTCACATCAAGGGTTTCCTTTACATCACCCAATTAAAACAGAGGAAGAAAAGTCTTCTTTCCTCCTTGATCTTTGCTCCTACATGAAGACCTATGAGACTGAAAAAGGCCTGAGTCTCCTTCCATCTCTACAGTCAGTTTTAAAGTCAACTCCTTCAGTCTGGATCATAGACCTCTCAGAGAGAAAGACCTCCATCCTCCTGGAAGTGCTGAAACTCCAACCAGAGAAGAAACCTGTGGAGCTGTGGGGCTGTTCAGGTGAAGAGAGTGAAGTGAGGACTTTCCTGCAGTGTCTGCCTTATATCTCACAGCTCAGGTAAATGAAGACTTCTTCACACATCAGTGTTCACCTGTTGAGGTTTGTTTCTCCATATCAGTCAGATCACTGTGATGTTCAAAGGGAAGTCAACATGAAAAACTTTTGAAAACAAGTTTCTTTTCTAGAAAAATAAATAAAAACCCAGGAGGATCTGCAGTTTAATTTGAAACCAATAAGACAAACAGATAAAACATAAATGACATGATCAATCAGACATGAAACAGTGTCCAACTCTGTTTTGATGAATTTGGAAGCAGATCTCAGTCTGTGCCACAGTTTAAAACTGTGATTCTCAGCAGTGAAACAGGCTTTAAACTGTTCATTCAGTCATGATTCAGCTTTGACCTTATTCAAACTCTCCTAGTTTTCATAGAAAAGTTACTCAATTGAAGATATTTCAAATAAGTTTATCTTTATTGAAGCAGATATCTGATCATATTTTATATTTATACATTTCCTCATTAAAAAAATGAAATCTGTAGTTTTTTGTTTTGTACAAGCGTCTGACATTCTTGGCATATTTTGAATAAACCTTTGAATTATTAGAATTATTACTTTTTCTAAAACTCATTGTTTACAGTTTTCTGATCCTGACACCATGGTCCTGATATTTTTAAAATGTACCTGTGTCTGATTTTTATAAAATTCACTATGAAGGTGAAAAGAATATAACAAGGAGACATTATATAAAATCAATAAAGCAGCACCTGAGCTCTTGATCTGTTATTAAATTAACTATGATTTGAGAGGGCAGTCATTAAGTCTGGTGTCTGTATGGTTTAGAATTAATTGATTGATCAGTTTTTGTGTGAGGATTTCTTTTGGTCCTCCTGCTGCTTCATGAGCTGTATCCCAGTTTATCAAAGTATCTGTGGATGCAGAGGTGAGGATTCAGCTCTGAGGATGAACTAAAGTCATCAAACATGTTCTGAAGATCTTCATTTGGTCTCAGGCATCAATCCTCTACATTTAATGGACTTGGTTCAGAGTCATTAGAGTTTGAGATTGAGTAGATGAACTGTTCTCTGCTCACAAACAGGTGTTTGTTAGTTTTTAGTAGAAACACTCCATCAGTGACACATGTCTCCTTTTCTGCTGTTAACATCACATCATGACAAACTTCTCATCTTCTCTTTCAGTTTCTGTTACTGGTCTGTAAATAAAGTCCAGTTGTGTGGGAGACTGTTCTGTGCAGCAGCAGAGAGAGATCAGCAGACAGGAGAGAAAAAACTGGAGCTGTTAACATCACTGTGCTCACATCAAGAGTTTCCTTTACAATGCGATGATGATCCTAACTTGGAGGAGAAAAAGTCTCCTTTCCTCCTGGATCTTTACTCCTACATGAAAACCTATGAGACTGAAACAGGCCTGAGTCTCCTTCCATCTCTACAGTCAGTTTTAAAGTCAACTCCTTCAGTCTGGATCATAAACCTCTCTTGGATAAAGACCTCCATCCTCCTGGAAGTGCTGAAACTCCAACCAGAGAAGAAACCTGTGGAGCTGAGGGGCTGTTCAGGTGAAGAGAGTGAAGTGAGGACTTTCCTGCAGTGTCTGCCTTATATCTCACAGCTCAGGTAAATCAAATAGTTTTATATGTTCCTCCAAATCTTGATTTTTTTAAGTTGAAAGTCTCTTGTGCTTAGAGGAACTGTAAAAAAAATGTAAAAATCTCCTGAGTAGATTTTTTGTATATGTTCATGTTTCACTCTGATTTATCTTTCCTTATTTACTGTTTTTATCTCACTGAATGTGTTTGTGTTCTTCTGAAAGATGTGATTTTGTTCTTGACAGTATTTGTCATCTCTTGTTCCTGATCTGTGTTCACATTTTTTGTTTTCTGTTTCAGCTGTGGTCCAGAGTTTTTCCAGCGTGTGTGTGAATCCATGTCAGTGAGATCCAGAGCAGAGGCTGAGCCGTTAGTTTCTCTGCTGCAGCTGCTCAGGTTCGTCCTCACGTTAACAGGAAAGTTACCCAGAAAAACCTGTAAAACTATTGGACGAGTTCTGGGTCTTTGTGGGTCTAAAGTGGATCTGACCCTCACACCCACTACGATTTCTGTTCGAGGAGCCTCACTTCTCCTCAGACACACCACAAATCTTCGCAGTCTGAGGTTTTTACCTTTTAATTCCTCCCTTTCTTTTTATCAAACATCGTCTTTTCCAGCTTTATGTCTGTGTTACTTTTGCCCCCAATGCTTCCTGTGTGTTTGCGTCTCAGTCTTTCCAGTGACATGGCCTTGCTCCTGTGTGGATGGGTAAGAAGAGAGAGAGTGAACCTTCAGTCTGTTTCCCAGGAGCTCTCTCTCTCCTCTCAGAAACACCCACCTTCAGAGAGAGTAACACTGAGGGTTGTCAGCAGTTTGGCGTCTCTGCTGAGATACTGGAGGGTCAGACAGTTAGACCTGAGCCGGTCCAGGATCCCTGCTCAGAGTCTGATCCCCCTCCTGCTTCACCACGGCCCTCTCCCCATCAAGTAAAAGTTTTCTGACTCTTCTAATCAGTTACTGCTGTTACAGGATGTGAAGTTGTCAGAACTATGATACTTTTATTAAAACACATTTTCTTTCACAGGCTGAGTGAGGAGGTGTCAGAGTCACTACTCACTATCCTTTGTGAAATTCAAGACCAGGACTTGACCAGGTCCTACTTCAGTAAAGTCAGTGGAGCCCTGACCCCCGTCTGTCTGAACTGGGAGCTTCTCCATCATCTTTTACAGTCTTCACCTCAGACTGTGACTGTGAACCTGAGGAAAAACAGCTTCCTCCAGGAGAACTTCACACGTCTGCTTCCCTTTCTGGACAGGATTCTGTTCCAAAGGTTTGTTTGTTTCTGTGACACGTAAAGAGAACACGGTCTGGATATGTGAGTGTGTTTTTATCAGCCTGAGCTTCTGTTGTCTGTTAAACACAGAGACTTGTGTAAATCCTCTTTGTACTTTCAGGCTCACTCCCAGCTTTGTGCTGACGACCATCAGAGAGATCTATAAGACTGGAGCCAGTTCAGTCGTCCCCAGTTTACTGAGATCCTTTGATCATGAGCTCAGCCTGAGCTGCAGAGAGATGGACTCAGAGGACTGTGCTGCTCTGCTCTACACCCTCAGATACAGTGATGGAGTAAAGCTCCACCTCATGTGGACCTCCATACCAACAGAGGAAATCAGCTCCATCCTCTTTATGCTGGACAACGTTTCTCAGCTCAGGTCAGACATTAGCGCTGGTTTC
>RPOG01005521.1:0-13762 GCA_008086565.1 Thalassoma bifasciatum | reverse complement strand
CACAGACACGGATCTCTCAGTGTGTTTTAAAGCCCTTTTCCTTCCAGTGTTGACAGAGATCTGCTGCTGAGGATTGTCCACTGCTGTGCTGCCTCTGCTGCCCCCCAGGAGAGAGCAGTCAGTCTGCTCAGGAGTCTGCAGCACAGGTTGGATCTGTCCTGCTCCTCTCATGTGACGCTGTCAGCAGGGGGTCAGAGTGAGACCCTCTGTCTCAGTGTCTCTGACTGCAGGGCCATCTCCACCATCCTGAGCTCCAGCAGCCAGGACACAGAGCTGCAGCTGCAGGACTGTGAGCTGGAGGACAGTGGACTGGACCTGCTGTTTCCTGTTCTAGACAGAGTCCAGCTCAGGTAGAGGGACCACAGAACGACCAAGATCCCAGCTTTAGCTTTATTCAGGGTTTTAAATCTTAATGTGCTGCTCTGTTCTCCTCTCTAGAGTCAGTAAAGCTGTCCTCCTCCAGCTGCTGCACCTGATTTATCTCATCTCTGAGCGTGACTCAGTGCATAGAGCGAGGTCCTTGTGTGGAGCTCTGGGTGGAGAGCTGGTTCTCAGTCACACCAAACTGGACCAGACGGCCTGTGAAGCCTTGGCCTTGGTGCTGGACAACGCTGAGGAGCTGACAGAGCTGGACCTGAGTTACTGCCAGCTCACCGACCAGCTGCTGCTGACTCTCATCCAGAACCTGCACAAAGTCCAAGTCCTGGAGTGAGTTCATGAAACATGAATGTACATGATGCTGTGTTAGTTTTCTGCCTCTAAACTGGCCCAGAGAGGAGATTTTTATTCCTCTTATTCACTTAAAGAATCATGAGCACAAAGGTTTCTTTCTTTCAGTTCCTTTACTGATGTTTTTGTTCTTCTTTGTTTCTTCCAAAACCACATATATGACCTCACACAGGGACCATGCGCCACCTAGTGACCATTTTGAGCATGGCCCTTATATTAAAGCAGTGATAACAGATTCATAGCTTTCTCTTGACATTGAAAGCACTTAAAAAAAGAAAATGAATGGATACTTTTTTTAACATATGTATAGTAACACTAAATTATTTTTTTAACCATGACCTCAGGAATCAACTGTGCTGCAGCTGTCATCACTTTTTAACATCTTAAACCCCTTTTGACAGCTGTTTAACCTTTAGACCTCGCCTTCTTCCCAGTCCGTGCATAATAATTATATACACATTTTTTTAACCCTTTACATTCGCTGAGCAGGAGCATGGTGAGTTTTTTATGGATGTAATAATATAGAAACAACAAATCACTCAAATAAATATCTCACCGTCCTTCTCGCTCTTCAATATCCACGGAAACATGTAAGAATCTTTTTTTCTGATGTGCCAACTCGATAAAAACCTTCAGAAAACCACAGAAGTAAAGTCAGTTTGTTAACAGGTGGAGGATTCTCACTGATTAACAGTCTGACACAAAGATTTAAAGAAGATACATGAAGTGGAAATGAGATGTGATGACTTGCTTATAAAATGAAATATACTCAAATGGCTGATGAAGTAACTGCAGCTACAGTAAAGTCATCATAAATAATAATCCTGTGATGTTTAAAGTTTGAGACTGATGCAGTGAAAACTGTCAGTAAAAGGTTTTTATCAGTTGAAGAAAAGAAGCGATGCTCCTGTTCACCTGCTCTTTGTTCTACATGAACTCTGGGAGTCAGGTGTGTGTTTGTCAAAAACACCTGGAGATAATCCATGAGGGTTTAGTGCTTGAACAGGATCAACAGCTCACACCAACAGATGAGATGATCTTCTTTACTCACTCTCACTTTGGTTTCTTTGTTCTTTGCAGCCTGAGTCACAACAAGATCACAGATAGATCAACTTCCATGTTGCGCCGACTGGTCAACACCAACCCAAACATTAAAACTGTGCGGTGAGCATGAATTCATGAGAGCACTTTTTCTTTCTGTTGACATTTGAAGTGATATTCCTTCAGATTAATATTTAAAATAAGAGCTTGTTCAGATTTTTGCTGAAACACATTTTCTGGCTGGATAAATGATGTTTGTTTCTCTGCTTTGGTGTTTCTTTTAGACTCTTCGGGAACAACATTGTGGACCGAACATCCTTTAAGACACTGAAACAGTTTGAAATCTGATGAAAAATCCTCCTGTAATCTCAGAATAATCTGCTGTTTCTGGAAAAAACTTGATGTACAGCTAGATAAGAAGAGGTACTTTGAGAAAAAAAACACAGGTGCTATCATTTTGTGTTCTGTTTGTCCCATCAAAGGCAGAATTTTCTGATGATGATGTGGCAGCTTCAACCTTTTATTTTTTTTTTCAGGTTTAGAATTATTCTGATTGATGATTGTAATTTTTTATTGTAGATAAAGTGATAATAATGTGATCTACATGCTATGATACTGTCTTTCAGTTATGTTTTATCTTTTTGAGTTTAATGGAGACCTCTTTTTTATTAGTGATAAATATGTAACAGAGTGAAGCTCAGTGACAGAGAGAACGACTGTAATTTTACCTCAATGTTAAACTCACAAGAGAGAAGAAAAATGACGTTTTTTTAAATTTCATCATTTCTTGTTATGAATGTTGACAATGACAACAAAAAAACATGACAACAGAAACAAATACTTTTATCTACATTTTATTAAACACAGTTTTAGGGTCTTTTGTCTCTGTGTTTATATGTTCACACTGAAGACAGTGTTATTTTGGAGAGTTGTGTTGTTTCTTGTTTTACTTTATTTGACCAGCATCTGTCTGATCTTCTGTGACCTTCTGGTTCTTGAACAGCCTCATGATGTTTGTACTTATCTTCATCTAGATGAACAGGATCTAGATCGCTCTGACTCCAGCTGTTACAACTTTGGTTGTAATCTTTCTTGTTTTTTTGATTGTTTGATTATATTTTGTTTTACTTCAATGTTATTTGCAGCGTGGCTTTGGTGTGTGTGCGTGTGCGGATGCAAGTGTAGGTTCCCAGCAGTGACTGATCTCCTGCCGCTCGCCTGCAGATAAAAAGAAAAGCCTTATACGTCAGTTGTTTCTGTTGAATCCTTTGTTCTCGTGTGTTACATCAGTTTGTTTGTTTTTTGAGTTATAGTTGTAGTGATTCTTTGATTTTCATAACATTATCTGCTAAGGGTAATTTGTTTCTGTGGGTTAGAATTTACTTTAGCTTATAGTTTGAGTTGGTTATGAGTTGCTTTAGTTAAGAGTCACCCTGAGGTATTTTCACTTGGTTATTTGTTGGGAATTTTCGTATGTTTTTCATTGGCAAATAAATTATATCGTCTGAATTTCTTTAAGTTCTCCTTCCTTTTTTTTCTTGGCTGCTTGGGACCTGGGGAAAATGGGTTATTTATGTTCTGTCCTGGATGGAAAAAGCCTCTTGTCTCTTCCTGAGCAACCTTAAAGAGGCAGTGCAAGTTATGAAATATATAAACTTCATCAAAGAAATCAGTGATAAAATTAAAATCAACAATTTGGTGACACTTAAAATAAATGAGTCAGAGTAAGTTTCATCTCACAGTAAAGTTTGTTGGTAGGAATAAATCTGCACAATCTTCTGCTACGTAAATACATCAGAACCAAAAGTCACATCTCTGGGCCAGTAGTTGAAGTGGTGGGGGCAGCAGCAAATTTACCTTATTGTCAACACCTGTAAATATGTGTCTTTAAAATATGCAGTGTGTTGCAGTTATACCCTCTCTTGGAAAAGTTTTTTTTTTTTTTTTGTCTGAGACTTAGTATCAGAAATCATATCATATCGTAAGTTGAGTGTAAAGTTTATACATATTAATGCTTACATTACAGATATGTTTCCCTTCAAACAGAAAAGGAGTTTTTTAAATAAATATATGGGTTATGAAGCTACTTTTTTGTCTGTAAATGCATTCTGATCATTTTCATCGCTGTAAAACATCCTGAATTAATAGGAAATGTGTAAATTTGACTGATATATCATTTTAGCTCACATAGAGGGGAGCAAATGTAAAAAAATGTCTCACTTTACCCCACTCTCCCCTACATACTGAACATAAGTACACAACAGCTAACTAAACCCCTTAAAGTGCAAGCTCAAATATTTACAATTAGAGGGAAAAAATAGTCAAAGTTGAGACAAAAATAATTGACTTTGGGGATGAGAAAACACTCTAAAGCTCCATAGTGACTACTTCATCACAGGTGGACTCACTCAGACTAATCACAGAGCTGTGGGGAGAATAGGTCAAGTAAAAAAAGACATAAAGAACCATTCACAAAACTGCAATTTCAAGTGCCTTATTTGGGTCAGAAAGTCTGGACATGTGTCTGAGTAGTGGGTACAGTGAGCTTAAAGCCATTTTTTTTACCTTCTTGTGTTTTCCTCAACTGCATATACCTCTCAGTGCATTTAGAAAAATTAAACACTAAACCTAACAGGTGTTTGTGAGAATATCTGACTCGTGGATTTTATTGCTCTTATGAAGACTTGGTAAATGACCCAATGCTGCTAATGTGAAGATTTGATGATGATTTTTTTTTATTCTGCAGCTGAAGGGGCCGATGGATCACAGTTACTTTGACATGTTTCCTCCTGAAGCAGAGGATCCTCCTGATGAGCTGTCCGGTTGGGATAAAGACTTCTGAGGAAACCAAGCATTGACAGGTGTTTAAAAGTCAACCATATATCTGTCTTTCTTCTATCAAAGCAGCTTGATTCAAATGGAGAACAACACCCAAGCTGTTGAGACTAAACCTTAACCTGCAAAGCGGAAAATCTCATCATCCTGTCATGTGTGCAAACTTTTTGAAATGAACTTTTCTGTGAAATAAAGAGAGATACATTGTCAAGTGGTTTACTTTTGGGACCAAAGTTTTGTGTTACCATTCATATTTTCTGAGAAAAGGCCAGAAAAATCACAACATTCAGCTGGAGGGGGTGTAAACTTTTAGGCACAATTGTATCTTGGATGTTGCAATCTTTGCAATTTGTCTCTGCTTAAGAAACCCTCTTTTCCTCATTCTTCACTTAATCTTGACCTCTGGAACTGTCGACCTGCTGTGAATAAAACTACATTCATCCAAGCACTAGCAAAAATGTCAGATATTCAGGCACTTACCATTATTGAAACCTGGATGTGCCCTGGTACCACCTCGACTGGATACAGAGGAGGGACTGGTATCCTCATTTCTAATACATGATGGAATTTCAAGACACTTTTCCCACTGAGCAACAATTTCTCATTGAAATGCCACACAACCATGGTTACTGCTCCTATTGAAAGGAAAATTGCTTTCATTTACCAAGATGTAGCATGAATAATTTTGCTGTGGAACTAGGCATCCTACTCAACAGAACACCACTGATTGTAATAAGAGACATCAATATATAAACTGACAAAGCCCAAGCAACCTCATACGGGTCCCTACCCTCAAAGCTGGCAACACTCTTGACTTAATTCTGACTCAAAACTGCTCAATAGCAAACCTGAAGTCACTCCTCTGCATATGTCAAACTGGTTCTTTATTCAACCGACGATCTCCCTGCTCCGTCAGGTACTGCCACATAAAACAAACCACTACAACAAGTGGTCTCTCAATCAAGCTCAGCTGTCAAAATGAGGTCCCACCTCCATCCACTGAAGTAGTAAGAAAGAAAAGAGCAGGGCTGAGGTCAGAGGAGGATAAATAGCAGAAATCCAAACTGTCTCTTGACCCCAATGACGACAAGCAAAGACTTATGTCATTCTCATCCATCCTGAAAACAGCTAAGGCAGCATTTAATCAGAACAGAATATGCAATGCCATGGATAGAAGTAAAAAATTTAAGAGTGTGACTGACATGTTTCTAGGTTGAAACATAGATTTCTATTTCTCTAGACTATAGATGATATGAAAGTTATGGAGAGTCAAAACTGAGTTTTGTTTTTGAATTTAATTTATAAAGAGTTGAATTTTGAAGACGGTAAGATATAATTTCAAAACAGATAAATTCAATTTCAAAACATTGAGTACAACTTCAGATCATGCTTTTCAAATTCAATACAAAAATTCAAATTCACTTTTATAGTGGTACAAATCTCACCCCACACAGGTGTCAGTCTAACATGAGCCTTGTTCTGCCGGCGGTTTCTGTCCATCAGAAAGAAGTTTTTCCTCTCCACTGTAACTTGCTAAATGCTGCAAAGAGCTGCAGTGATGGTGGGTTAAGATGAGAACATTTTTTTTTGCTCTCTTTCTATCTTATCTTGATGTTTGGTCTTTGGCAAGTGTCTTGATGTACAGTTTGTTATATAACCAGATGACACAAAATTTAGCAGCATAACTGGTCTTTGAGCTGTTCATCCCCATACACTGGCTCCCAGTTACTGCTCACATGAAATGTAAAACTGTGCTGCTTGCTTTCAGAACTGACCAAAACCGTGCCTCCTTGCTTTGAATCTAATGGCCCTTTTCCACTGACTCGCCTTGGTCCTACTCTACTCGGCTCTACCCAGTTTGTTGCATTTCCACTAGTGCGGTACTACGCATCAGACGCCTGTTTTTAGTACCTGCTTGACCCTGGTTCCAAGCAAGTACAGCTGATAGTAAAAGGTGACGTGGACGGTCTGCTGGTCACTCATTGGTCAGAGAATGTCGTCTCTGCAGCTTCTGATTCTGTACAAATCACTTACAAGAGGCAAACGAATGAGTCAGTGACAGGTTTTTAATGACATTTAAACCCGACGGCACAGAACCAGACTGAATGAAGACAAAATACAGCCCTGAAATACACCTTCATGATCACTAAATAAGTGAAAAGTCCTTTTTAAACGAAAGAGAAGTTAACAGCAAAGATAGTTTGGTTTAAAGAGTCTTTTCCATTAAATCAAAGTTCGTCTGTGCAGGAGCGATCTGTCTGCTACGAGAGTCTTTAAGCACCAATCAGTCCACTGATCCACAGGGAAGCCAGTTCAAAAAAGAATGATTGATCAACAAAAATCTCTGGTATACCAGGCCCAAGAATAAAAAATTAAAGTGATCTCACTGGATCAAGTGAAGAGTTAATGTCAGGAAGCAGCTCCTTCGTTTTCTTCCGCCTGCATGCAGCACAAGGCTGTTGTTTACCTCCGTTGTCATGACGCCCGACATTGAGCTGCTGTATTCCTTTAAACTGCATTAGTTTTAACAGGAGACCTCTGATCTTTAGTAATAACTGCAGAGGACGTCTGTGTTTAAATGTGGATGTTGCAGCAAAATTCATCACAATTGATTTTTAATATTATACCATTGTTATTTATTGAAAGTAATCTGGAGTGGGTTGATTTTTTAGAGCTGGTGGAAAAGCTGCTTCTGATAATGCACGTATGATTTCAAATACATTAATAAGATAATGATAACATATACAATGTGAGTTCCCCACTTAAAAGATGTTTTAGGGCTTACACTTGAATTGTTCCACTGCTTCACCCAAACTATCTCCTGTTTCCATCATTTTCAATTCAGACCTGCGGCCAGGTGCTTTGCATTATGGGAAACCATACACCAGGTAGACTGGTGTGATGCATACTGAGAAAATTTTCCAGATCAGTAGGTCATCCGAGTAGTTTTGGCATACTGCAACTTTCACATTTGTTTGTTTCACTCAGTCTCAAAGTGGATCTCCTCTCTTCTCATTGTGGGTTTTAAAACTGGGTTTTGAGTTACAGTTTATGATGATTGACAGCTGCAGTTATGGTGTAGTATTTTGGAAATTCTAAGAAACTTCTGGAACTATAGCTAAAGAGATATTAGACTTTCAAAAGAAAAAAATATATGTTTTTTTTTCCTCTTTTGCTTCCCAGTTCACCTGAGATTCTTTCAGTGCAGACCTGCTGCACGATGGCGGCGCCTGTGAAGGGCTTCAAACTGTGCAACAGTAAAAGGAGGAGTCGTGCTGTTCATTCTGTCTACAGTCTACGGCACTGATTGATACTTGTGTGATAAGATGGATTCTAAAAAGTATCTGTATGGTGCTAATTGCTTAAATATTATTATGTATTTGTAATGGTTTATCTACCAGTATGTGCAAGCTGTTCGATCAAAATGATACATTTAATTCTGGAATAAAATACTTTTTGACATCTATGAACAGTCAAATATACTGTTTAACAACAAAGCAGAAAAAAATTAAAGCACGTGATTATCTTCTGGTTGAAAAATTAGTTCTTAAGTATCATTCATGAACAGAAACATTAGTTTTTGTTGTGTTATTCTTGAATAATTTTGACGCACTCCTTTTCTATGTAAAAAGTAACTAGTAAGTAATTTAGGTATTGATTCCAGCAACACTGGCCCACTATCTACTTGACAGTAGATCTTTAATTTTGGAGTTTCACACAACACTATCCAGAGGTCAGATGCAGTCTTCCCTCTCACCAGTAGGTGGCACCGTTACTCTAACTGAAAATGAATGACATTGAAGTAATAATAATGTCCCAAACTCACACTTTTCACAGAAATGAGGAGTAGACTCTGGAAGTGTTTGAGTTTTTTTTAATGTTTTTAACAGTTTCGAGAACTGCAGGAACAACGTAATCAAAGAGTATTTTTCAGAGACAATATGTGAATGAAAAAAAACATTTATGACTCAAAATGGTTTCACTGTGAAACATAAACAAATGTTGGTGAGTGTTGTTGCCATCGTCCACTTCTAATTCTCTCGTGTCGTCTGAATATGAAAGGTGACCTGAGGCCTGTACTACGAAGCTGGATTTTCTCTTAGCGAGTTAACTTCAGGATTAACCCTGGATTTTCCGTCCTACGACGCCGGTTCACTTCTTACCGTGATAAATCTCCATGGTTACTCATATTGAACGGCTAACCTGCGCAGGAGCAGGTTTAGACCCTGGATCAGAGATCAACGAGGACAAAAGCTCCTCCTTCTGACCAATCAGCTCTCTTAGAAAATGACCTTCCTGTTCTTAGACGATACAGTCGGAGTTGGTGCCAGTTCGCTCAGGAGAGGAAGAGTTTTTAAGGAGAAATATAATCCTTTTGATGTCCCGATGACACCCTATAAGATACAGATTTTCATTAGATAAACTACGTTTGTCAGCTGATGGAGTCATATGTTACAAATGTAGCACACTGCTTTTACGCGCATCTGAAATATTGAGGTTTATAATAATTCACACAGTTTAACTGCAGAAACGTGAATTTATGGATACGCACCACAACTACTTTTTACGCAGTCACTGTGAGGACGCGCTCACGCTGAGGGAGAGCTCTGCTCCAAACCTCTGTGCATAAAAAAGTGAAATTATGATCAGAGTTCTATCTGTTAATGCTGTCTGATGAATTAACATTGTAGAATCAATGAAAATTACGCACAAACTGTGGCAACAGTGTTGCTTTTGTGCTGGATGATGTGCTTGAATTAATTTTTGAAGAATATTCAGCCAAAGATACAGATTTGGACTCAGTTACGTCTGTAGACTTATTGAGTCACTTGTTACACATGTAACACATCGCAGTCTGGTTCATCTGAAATAATGAGGTTTATAATAATGGTCGTGATCTAACTGAAACATGGATCCATACTCGTCACTCCGTCAAAGCGAGAAATTAATATTCCAATAAAGAAGAGCTCACACAGGAGCTGATCCTCAAAATAACCAAACTTAAAATATAAAAAAAAACAAAGGACGAAAACTGAGGAAGAGCTCTGCCCCAAATCTCCACACTGTAATAAAGTGAAATTAATGATCAGAGTATACTGTCCAGTGATTAATCTTCCGAAATTACGCATTAACACAGTCGTGATTTTCTGCAGCTTTCCTTCCTGATTTTTGCTGCAGTAACAGTCGCTCTTTTTCTGGATGATGGGTGTGAAGAATATTTTATTTGGTAATTATTTTTGAAGAATAATCATCTGTTCCTCCATACTCAAGTAGGCTGCCCTGCCCGTTTCTCTGTGTTTATGATTGGTCAGACGCTGTAAACTCCACCTCTTTACTGTGAGCACGCACTGATCCAGACTGAAAATCCTGGATTGACTCAGCGAGTTGGTATCCAGCTTCGTAGTACAGGCCTCTGATTAATCTGGATCTTGTCCAGTATCAAACAGGATGTGACGTTGGTATCGAAAGACATCCGGACCGCGATGGAGTTCACGGAGACCTCATCAAACTCAGATCCACAAACCCACTGAAGACAGGAAACTGTCTTTGATAAATCTGGACCTGGTGAGTCTGAGGGTAAGAGCAGAGCTTTGTTTTCAAAGAAGTTAACAAGAAAGTTTATGATAAATACAGAGGAAGAGCAGAGCAGTTGGACTTCCTGGTTTGTTCTAATTCTACCGTCAGATTTCCGTGTTTGAAATCAGCTCTGTTAAAGAAGTTCAGTGAAGTGGAAGTTTCTGCTTTAGACTGTGGAAAAGAGCCTGAGATGGAGAGAAGTGTCACAAAGGTGATTGTTCTTCACCTTTATCAGCCGTTTTTCAGAGCTGCTCCACTTCTTTTTAACACGATATCACCTTAGAAAGTTTAACAAAGGTCTAAACTCAGGAAAAAACCAAACATTTGATGTGTAATGAAGAAGTACAGCACTGAAACATGTCCGTGTGCGTCTGAAACTTATTTTTGATGCATCCTACACAAAAATGACGCTGCTCGCGCTTCACAGCTGCGCATGCGCTCTACTGATTTTCACTTTGAATACCTGACATTAAAACGGACACAACGCAAACAGCAAAGAAACTAAAGTGTAGTTTAAGTAATTAACAGGGTGAAAGTGAATTGACTGATGTAATACAAACCTGTAACAACTACTGCTCTCCTCTGCAGTTCTGAAAACAGGCATGAATATCCTACGGGAGCCTTGAATTCGATAAAAACACAACCGCGCATCACTTTTTTTTTTTTTTTTTTTTTTCTGGGAAGGTTATGGAATACTGCTGGCAACAGACAGGAAAGATAGAGAGAGAGAGAGAGAGAGAGAGAGAGAGAGAGAGAAGCCCGAGTGAGTGGTCGCGCGCATCGTTCTTCCTCAGCACGCAGCGCGCACGCGCAGCTGTCCCTACATCCTGGATGAGGAGTGAGAGCCGCGCTGTGGATCAGAGACTGACTTCAGAGTCAAGTGGGTTCTTCACTATGCAGGACGAATTTTGTTTGTGCGTCTCTGAGAACATAAGTGATGTTCAAAGAACTAAATTTTTTAACATGAGTGAATAAATTTACAATTCAGCCTGTGTGGTACATCATATCGTCCGTAGTTAGGCTAATTGTATCGTCGTTGCTCACGCGCTAGTTAAGTTGCTCGTATTGTTTATTACTAGTTATTCCTATTATTGTTTCTTGTTATATGCAGAGAGTTTTAGTGTGTGTAGAACATTCAGGGAGAGCATAGGGCTAAGTTTATAAGTGTGATAGATTTAATGTGAATACCTGTGCCTAGCGTGTAGGGAAACATTATGTTTATGTTTGTAACTAGGTCTCCTCACCAAACCCAGGAATGGAAAGAGTTGGTTGATCACTAAAAATCTTCATTAAAATTTCCGAAACCTACCCTGCACCTGTGTTCTTGTCGACACACCTGGAGCGAAGCTGATACTGAACTTTGAACAGATATAGAATACAGTCCTTTAGCCCTCCCTCACTGCTACCCATAGGCGTCAGTTTAGGGGGGGACGGGTGGGACGTGTCTCCCCCCCCTTTTTTTTGCCAGACGTCAGTTTGCCCCCCTCATGTGTAACCCTTAATACACACTCAAAAAACGCCACAAAACGTCAGCGCTTCGCACCTATACCAGCTTCCACTGCAGCCGCATATTCACACAGCCTGCGCTGTGGTCTGTCTGTTTCTACTCGTTTTTAACAAAGACAAAGTCGCTGGTGCTCGGTTGAGTCTTCGCATCAGTTCAGAAAAACAGAAAGTCAGCCATTGATCTGGTGGAAGTTTATACTTTAAGATCACTGATTTGTTTATTTCGCTGTCAATCAAAAAGGGATTCGCCCCAGACAGATCATCCAATCATCATGCAGAAGCCGAGTGTCAGGCCCCGCCCATTGCCCCTTAGACCCCAATGGAAGCTGAGCTCCCGATGGGCGGGACAAAGCTCAGTATTTACCCAATGACCGTCCTGTTTTTGCAGTGGAACAATCCACTTCTTGCTTCCGCATTGAATTCTCTTGAAGCTCAGCGTCTGAAAGCTCTGGAGCTGCGGGGATAAATAAGAAGGAAGTCATGTCTGTTTCCTGTGATAAATCGCTAACTCTGAGCAAAAGATGAACGCGTTCTTGCGCACAAATAGTCAGTGAAATGTTCTCACTGCGGTAAATAGTTCACCACTTTATTCTTCCGTTTCAGGGGAAGCTGAGCTTCCTTTGCAGTCTCAGAGTAATCACTGCTGGACTGTTTACAGCCTGTTTACTGATGACATAGGGGCGCGTAGAGTCTCCTTTAACTCCGAAGAACTGTTAAGAACCCTTGTTCAGAAATCCAACGCTGTCTGAAGCATTTTTGAACAGACAATGATCAAGAAAAGAACATAACAACCTGAAATTACAAAGATACCTACTCAGACCAGATTCATATAATCAGAGGAACTATGGTCGCTTTGTACAGGGATTAAAAACACAACTCATTCACATTGATGATGAACTATCAGAGGTCCCAGGTGAAACTGATCCACTGCAAATAGAGGGTAGATGCATTATAATATAGCCCTACTTTAAGTAGTCCTCATCATCCCCAGCACCTCTCAAAAATCATTTTGCAAATAGTTATTGCCCCCCCCACTTTTCAAAACAAACTGACGCCCTTGCTGCTACCTGATTGGTTTGTGACGTGTAAAACAATTGGCTCGTGCAGATCAAAGTATTCAGAAGTACCCTTTATTTACTCTACCATTTACTACTCCCTTGTAGCTGTACTTTTGTGTATTTCATGAGAGAAGTAGTCAGTTTTATTTCTTATGCAGCATAATGTGACCATTTATAATGAGATACTTTGTGATACATTTAAACTGTCTTTTATTTCTGCTTTATTTTTCTCTCAAAATGCATCAAATTGATGCTTTTAAATATGAAATATTCAAAAATTTCCAGACCCCCATAGAGGGATTATATACTTTTCACCCTTTCCCCTCTGACCTGTTTACATCCCTGTGAAAATATGTGAACCATTTTTAAAAATCACTGAACCTTACATCCCTGCTGTACGTTTATACAAAAATAATAGTAATAATAAAAATAATAATGATTATAATTATAATAATAAAAATTACAACCCTGAATTATGTTGCACATATTTGAATATGAACCTGAAATTTCCATCTTGCTCTTGTCATACTGAAAAAGCAAGTATCCGTTTTCTCTTGTTCAGTCTTGTTCAACACTAAGTAATCATTGAATACTGTTTGTTTTTTTGTTTGTTTTGCAGACTGGATGCCATGGTGAAACAGCCATGGAAATACAAGACATGCCCATCAAGGTTCAGTTCCCAAACCAGTTCTTAGGTATTGATCTTGGAGTCTTTTATAACAGAACTTGTGTTTGGAGTGTTTTCATCACAGTCATGATGTTTGCACACTCCTGTTCGCACTACGGTTGGGTCATAAGAGGAAAATTGATTGTTACAGAACATGATCTTCCCCTGGTCTTTTGTTCTCTCAGATCTCTGACGGCGAGTCTGTGCGCAGAACAGACTGAAGCAGGGAAACATGGCGTGTACATCACAGTCTGCCCTGGACTATGTCAAGTCTGCCAGACGCCACCTTGTGACACACTTAAGGAATTTATCAGTGATTGTAGAGAATCTGTATCAGGAAGAAGTGTTT
>RPOG01005520.1:10861-31376 GCA_008086565.1 Thalassoma bifasciatum | reverse complement strand
TCACTCACATCCAGCTTGTGTCCATCTCCTGCCATTCACACTGAACTCAGTGTTTGTAGTGAGAGAACAACAGTCAGCTGTGTGCACAGGTGAGCCTGGGAATACATTATTAATAATGAATGATTGCAGTGCAAACACAAACACAAACACACACACACACACACACACACACACACACACACACACACACACACACATATACACATATATGCAAGACTGATGAAAGAAGGAGACACTTCAGCGGATGATTAAAGGGCAAAAAGTCTGAGGCAGAATCTGAGTTTTCCTAAAATGTTTCTTCAAANCTGGATCAAGCACATGCAAGAAATTTGACCCTGAGTTGAATAATTTTCTTGTTTTTCTCTTTACAAAGAAGAACTCTTTATAATTTATGATGTCAGGAGAGTTCAGAGCCTGGACTTCAACCTTTAAAGCTCCATCACTTTTTCCACTTTCACTCAAGTGTCTCTACTTTAAGAGAAAGAGAAATGAGAGCGGAGGCTGAAATCATGGTTTAAATTCAGATTGTTGACGTGTATTTGGGAATTTGTTAAAGCAAACGCACAAACAGTTTTATCTGTTTACACGTTTAAATCAAATTCAGTTTGAAGAAACATTTTAGGAAAACTCAGATTCTGCCTCAGACTTTTTGCCCTTTAATCATCCGCTGAAGTGTCTCCTTCTTTCATCAGTCTTGCATATATGTGTATATGTGTGTGTGTAAATACAGTATATCCCCCGTCTGTCTGCAGCTAATTAAAAACTTTCTACGACTCTGAATATAAGAGGTTTTATATGATAGTTTATATATATATATATATATATATGTGAGAGGGTATATATGAGAGTGTATATATTCAGACTACATTATAAATGAACCCGGAGCTGCAAACAGAGATAATCAGTTTGTAACTTTCAGGGAACTTGTGGATTAATGAATGGACAGAGAAGGTTCACTGAGTTCACAAGTTAATGTGATTTTTGGAGCTGGTGCTCATGGGAAATGGAGTCTTTATCCTGGACAAACACTACTGATTCTGACCAAAGGGGGCGCTGCAATTAGCACCAAACTTATTGTCCTCTCAGAGACTTTGTACGTTGCATGAATGTGAATTTTAAAAAGGCTCCAGTAACAGGAAAGGATCAGTTCCAAATATGTTGCTAAAATATTTTCAAATCTTCGACTGGAATTATTTTTAGGAATTTGTAAACTTGTGACAACAGCAATGAGGACAACAGCAATCAAGATGATAGCAATGAGGAAGACAGTGAGTAGTGCAACATTGATCAGGTCAACAGTAATGAGAACAAAAGCAACTTGGATGACATCAGTGAGGACAACCTGAAAAGGACATTATGATGACAGCAAAGAGGTACACAATGACGAGAACAACATTTATGAGCACATCAGAGATGAGGATAAACACCATGCAACAGCATGAAGCAAAATAATAGCAATGAAGACAATAACAACGAGGACAACAGCAATGAGGAAAAAAGCTATGAGGATGACAACAACAGGGATGACAGCAGCAACGAGGACAACTCAACAAGCACAACAAAATGGGGACAACATGATAAGGAGAACAGCAATTAGAAAGACTGTCATCAGGTCAGCAGCAATGAGGACAAAAGCTAAAAAAGCCACAAAAATGAGGACAACACATTAAACAACAGCAATGAGGACAACAGCAATGAGGACAAAAGCAATGAGGACAACAGCAATGAGGACAAAAGCTAAAAAAAGCCACAAAAATGAGGAAAACAGCAATGAGGACAACAGCAAAAAAAGCCACAAAAATGAGGACGACAGCAAAAAAAGCCACAAAAAGAGGACAACAGCAATGAGGACAACAGCAAAAAAAGCTACAAAAATGAGGACAACAGCAATGAGGACAAAAGCAAAAAAAGCCACAAAAATCAGGACAACAGCAATGACGACAACAGCAATAAACACAACAGCAATGAGGACAAAAGCAACAGGGGTGACAGCAAAAGGACAACATTATAAGAACAATGAGGGAAACAGCAATGAGAAAGACAATAATCAGGTCAGCAGCAATGAGGACAACAACAATGGGGACAAAAGCTGAAAAGGCCACAAAAATGAGGACAACAGCAATGAGAACAACAGCAATGAGGCTGACAACATTAACAAACACAACAGCAATGAGGACAACAGCAATGAGGCTGACAACATTAACAAACACAACAGCAATGAGGACAAAAGTAACAAGCATGACAATAATGAGGACAACACAACAAGCACAACGCAATGGGGACAACATGACAAGGAGAACAGCGATGAGAAAGACAGTCATCAGGTCAGCAGCTATGAGGACGACAACAATGAGGACAAAAACAATGGGGACAAAAGCTAAAAAAAAGCCACAAAAATGAGGACAACAGCAATGAGGACAACAACAATGGGGACAAAAGCAATAAACACAACAGCAATGAGGACAACAACAATGGGGACAAAAGCAATAAACACAACAGCAATGAGGACAACAACAATGGGGACAAAAGCAATAAACACAACAGCAATGAGGACAACAACAATGGGGACAAAAGCAATAAACACAACAGCAATGAGGACAAAAGCAACAGGGGTGACAGCAAAAGGACAACAGTATGAGAACAATGAGGGCAACCGCAGTGAGAAAGACAGTCATCAGGTCAGCAGCAATGAGGACAACAGTAATGAGGACAAACACATTTTGGACCACAGCAATGTGGAAAAAAGCAATGAGGCTGACAGCTACAGAGATGAAAGCACTGAGGACAACAGCAAAAGGACAACACCACAAGCACAACACAATCAGGACAAAAGTCAGTCATCAGGTAAACAGCAATGAGGTCAAAAGCAAAAAAAGGCACAAAAATGAGGACAACAGCAATGAGGGCAACGAGACACAAAAACTCCAAATGAGGACGACAGCAATGAGAAGATAGTGATGAGCCCAGATGTGTCCAGATTAAAGGAGAATGTAAGTAACTCCTCCTGCTGAGTAGAAATCATCATTATCTGGTTCATTTATCTCCCAAAGATGTGAAACTGTTCTTTAGTTTGTGATGAATCTGATTTTCATTGTGCAGATTTTAAACCACCTGACGATACCTGGTCTTAAAAACGTCAGAATAACCTGTCACTGAAAACAGCCGCAGACACAGAGGTGCATTCAGGAACTCAGCAGAAGAATGGGAATCCTTACAAAAACTCTGTCAGGCCGCACTGTAAACTGTAATAACCCTGTTTCATCCTGACACTCTGACGTTTACAGAGCTGCTGTGAAAACAGTCTGTAAATATTAGATTTGCGCCTGTGAAGGATCAAACTGGGACGTTTGCAGCTTCACGTGAGAGGCAGAACAAAGAGAAAGCTGAATGTTTTTCTATAATTGAATATTTTTCCCGCTGTGATGTCCCGTCACACGTCTCACCGCTGTCACCGGCTCCAACACTTCAGAAAGCACCGAGCAGCTCAGCCTTTTCTTTGGAGAAATGCATTGTGGGAAGATAGTGTCCATCATCTCTGCGCTGTGGAGAGTTTAGTCTGCAGGGCGACGTCTGTGAGACCTGTCAGAGCCAGTTTTCAGGACGGGGGGTGAATTAATGCAGCAGGGGGGGGGGGGCGTCTGCATGTGTTTGAGGTTAGAGTTTTAAAAATCAGTGAGTCTCAGAGGAGGAAACTGAAACACTGTCTTCTTCTTCTTCAGGACAAAGACTCCATTTCCCATGAGCACCAGCACCAACTGTGGTAAAGACATGACTCTGACCGAAGCTCACATTTATTTTAAAGCAGCATGTTAATGTAGCCGCCTACTAAAGCGTCTTTAAGGGAAATGTATTAAAAAAAATACAGTTTAAAGCACAGTTTCTATCCTTCGGGCGCAGCCATTGTTTTACTGCCGCAATGCATTCTGGGTTGATGACGTAGATTGGTTGCTTGGTGCCGAGCATCTGGATTTGGCCGTTTACTCACTACTAGTCGCTGTAAGTCACATTCAACTGACCAGTCCAGAAAAATGTCATATTTTTAATTATTTAAAGACAAAAATGATGTCTTAATTGCAAGAAAGAAGTAAAAAATAAAAAAAGGGAAAAAAACAGTTTCTTGTTTTAAGACATTATTTGCATTTCAAGAAACATGATGAGCAAATTTGGCGAATTTTTTTTTTTGTCTTTCCATTCTTAATATGAGTCACATTCAACTGACCAGTCTGGGAGAAATGTCTTATTTTGAGTTTTTTCAAGACAAAAATGTCGTCTGATTTTCTTGAAACAAGAAAATAAAAATCACCCATGAAGTTTCTTGAAATGCAAATAATGTCTTAAAACATGAAACTTTTTTTTCTGACTTTTTTAAAGCATTTCAGATGTTATTTTGTATTTAATTGACTCGAAATGAAACATTTTTTCTGGACTGGTCGGTTGAATGTTGCTCATATTAAGAATAAACATAATTTTTACAAAAACATATAACTTTGCTTGAGTTTCCTCATCCTCTGTGTCTTTTATTTTATTACGTTTATCGGCTTGGTTTTATTATTTTTATTATTTATTTATAGCATCATTTTAGATTCGTGCACTTATCTGATGGTTTGTTTTATCGTAATTAGCACTTTAGAGACATTCAAGTGGATTATTTGGATAAAAATAAGACGTAAACACTTGATTAGATTCCAGTTTTTACAGCGATCGAGTTCATACACAATCTCTCATTGAGCGCGTTAGAGTAAAACACTGTAGATCAGATTATACAAACTTAACTGATGCAACAAATACAACAAAAGGAAAAATAATGAAGCAGGAAACAACTTTAAAGTGAACCCGACTGTAAGGACTAACAGACATGAATCTGCTTAAATGTTTGTCTCAAACTAGAATTTGTTGTTAAAGACATAACAAATTGTTTTTTCTTTAAAAAAAAATACAGTTTAAAACACAGTTTCTATCTTCAGCCATTGTTTTACTGCAGCAATGCATTCTGGGTTGATGATGTAGATTGGTTGCTTGGTGCCGAGCATCTGGATTTGGCCGTTTCCTCACTACTAGTTGCCGTAAGTCACGAGGTTTGAGGAGGGAAAAAAACATAATAATGCCACATGTGGCTGCTTTTGGGTGAAAGGTCAATAACCTGAGATATCAAAGTTGAAATTCTGAGACAAAATGTCAAGTTTTTGGGGAAAAAAAAGTCAAAAATTGGAGATAAAAAAAAGAAAGTCAAAATTATAAGATAAGTGGTCAATAATTTAGGATAAAAAAGTTTTTAATATGAGATAAATGTCAATAATTTAAGATGAAAAAGTTGAAATTCAGAGATAAAATGCTGATTTTTGGGGGATAAAAAAGTCAAAATCATGGGAAAAAGTCTGAATTATGAGATTAAGAACCCAATTTGGGATACAAGTCAATAATTTGAGATAAAAAGTCAAAATGATGAGATCTAAGTCACTGCACTTTTCAGTCCAAAGGAAACAAGGAGACTGATGTTAGTCTGCACAGCTTCCCAAAAGACAAGAAAAGAAGGAAGTTGTGGGAAATGACTTGTGGGCGTAAACAACTTCCCATGGAGCCGCGGCTATGTTCTGGCCACTTCTCCCCAGAAGCATTTGCTGCATTTAGCCGGCCCATGCTGATGAAAGAGCTGACAGGTGTGGGTCATTATAAACGGAGACTAAAGCCAAATGCTGTGCCGACTATTTTCCAACACAAACCCACAAAACTTCCTCTGGAAACCACTGAAGTCCGAATGGGATAAGACGAATTCGCCCGGGAAGTTTCTTGAAATTAGAAAGATGTCTTAAAACAAGAATCTTTTATCTTATCCCATTGGCAGATTTTTTTTTACTTGTTACAAGCAATTGATGCCTCATTTTTGTCTTTAAAAAACTTGAACCGAGACATTTTTATGACCTTGTCTAGTAAATGTGGCTCAAATCAAGAACAGTAAGACAGATTTTACTAAAAATAAGACATAATGACTTGCTTAGATTTCAGTTTTTGCAGTGAGCAGCACGGTCTCCAGAGCTCAGTTTGTTCTTTTTGTGCTGATAATTTTCAATGAAAGCCTATTACACTCCATGAACGCTCTTTAATGTATTCTTATTGAGTTTTTCACCCGCTGGGAGCTGGATGAATCACAGGAGAGGAAACTTTCAGCTGACACGCTCCGTTTCTTTATTCCAGCTTCATAAAAATAATCTCGGCGGACAAACGTTTGGTTTCTTTTCTTCTTTTGTCGCTCTGAACTTTTGGAGTAAAGTTTGATCCTCAGGTTTTTCCGGTGTCAGCTTCTCACTTTCGTGCTAATTGAAAAACTTGTTCCTGATCTTAAAGCAGTTTTATCACAACAAGACTTAACAGGTGAAACCAGATCCTGATCCTGCCATAAAAACATTATTCTGACATGTTTTTCTCACGTCGCCCCCTGGTGGAGAACATGTTCTTTGGTCAGGAACAGACTCACCTGTCCATCCGGCCACGCAACGACAGAATCCGCTGATTGGATCACAGCCGTCAGAGTTCAGACAGTCACACCTTTCTCTGCAGTCCAGACCGTACGAACCCTCCTGAAAACAACAACAACACAAACATAAACACTTCTCTGGATTTCTGTTTCTGAAAGTGATGCATTTTTTTCTCATGTTTAACTTTATCATAGATATAGAAAACAAACCACGTGTACAATCTGGTATTTTAGTCATTAATTCACGAAGAGATTACCGGAAGAAGCATTTTATATCAATCAGTCGTGACGTTACAGGAACAGTACAGTTAGATAAGTTCAATTAGAAGCGAATAAATTTCAGCGAGAAGTTATTTCAAGTAATTGTAAAAGTGTTTAGAGCGTTTTTGGCCATTTCATTATTTTCAGTGGTTCAAGAAACATTTTGAATTAATATAGAAAAACAACAAATTCAGGGAGAGATTTCAGGGTCCTGTTTCTAGGAAATTTGTAAAGGTTTCAATTCAATTCAATTTATTCAATTAGCATTTAAAGAGCACGCAGAACAAATATATCATAGATCCAAATATCACATAATGGTTGAAGTTAATTAAAGGGTGTAGGCTGAAGCTTCTGCTTATTTTGCCGACCCGTTTTGCAAAAAATAAAATAAAATTAAACAAATAAATAAATGTAGAAATAAACTTAATCAACTTAATTACATGGTCTGAGTAACAGCATAAGTTTTCTTAATGGAGAAAAGATAAACATTTTCAAAACATATAATAGTATTAAAAATAATCCAATGAAATCTTTGGCAATATTACAACCAAACACAACCCAAGTTCCAATATTTTGTTGTTGTTTTCTTCACATTTGATTTACATATCTTCTTATTACTTTGGTTTTAAACATGTTTTTTAATTGAAGAAAGTGAATTACACATTTTTAATTCACACCTCTGCTTCATATTAGTTCTTGTCTTCATTTTTTTGAAAACAGTTAGAAATTAGAAACTTATCGGCAAGATCTTCATATTTCATTCTTAATCTTACACTAAAAGTTATCTTTTATGAAGATTAATCTGGAACAGACTGACTTCTGTTTTTTTACAGCTTATAAAAACCTGCGTTCACTTAACCCAAGTAGGCTGTTGGATGAAAATAAAAAGGTGATTTGTTTTGGCTTTTATGAAATTGGTAGAGGTAAAAACCTCAGTTTTACAGGTGTTTCTTTAGTGTCACTTCTCTTTTATCTCACAGATCGTCTAACATTAATGTTGTTTTGTTGTAGTTGTGCTGATTTATTCCAGTAGGTGTCAGTAATTCACATAAACCTGATTGACCCTGCACGGACAGCATGAGCGCCGCAGCAGGAACTAAAACTCTTCGGAAAACAGTTAGAGACTCTGCAGCATCCATCTGTCACTTTACTCCAACAGGGGGCGCACTCACGGGACAGGCCACGTCGCAGTACTCGTCTCTCCAGCCCGGCGAGCAGGTGCAGGTCCCGTTGACGGGGTCGCAGGCGGCGTCGTTGGCGCACAGACAGGTCTGGTTGCAGCTCAGACCCCAGGTGCCGCTGGAGCAGGGGATGGAGCAGTCTACGCCCTGCCAACCTGCAGAAACGGAAACAGAAACACCGCCAGAGTTTACGCTTTTAAATTCACTGACATGAGATCTGACTCTGCTGCTCACTCAAACAGTTAAAACACATTCAGGCTCGTTTTAACGTTTTGAGAGCAAAAAGTGCACGGAGCAAAGTTTCTGACTTCATTTTCCCAGATAAGTGGTCATTTTTGCGCCAAGTGAGTTTTTCCAAAAATGCCAAAAAGAAGATCATCATTATAAAACCTCCTCTGAAGCTTCAGTATGACTCTGAGAAAAAAGGAGCAACTTCAGGTGAGAAAAGATAACGACAGATGGATGAATGAAGCTCTCTCTGTCTAGTTTTTACTTCATATACATATTTTAATGCAAAATTTGATGCTTGTATTTTGTGGTGACTCTTCTGGAAGGATGTACCAAGCAATGTTCCCTCTAATTTTTCATGTGTCTGAGCAAACACACAAGTTCCTTGAGCACACTGAGCGCCACTGTGAGCAACATCAGATTAACTTAGGTTGACAGGGTTTCCCCCAGAAAATTTGCTAAGCCCAGTGGTAGAGAAGCCCAACGCGTTTTTGACAGGAATTTTAAAACTATGATGATTGTGTGTTATTAGAAGCCATTTATTAACTGTTATTAACAATACTAAAGCGTACAATCTCAAAAAAAGGCACAATCTTAAAAAACAGGGATTTTTGATCGTTTTCATTTATTGGTTTTCACTCAGCATTCAAACTGAGCTCCTCCTGAATCTGGATAATAATATTTTAAAATCAATATTCATAGTACCAAGTGAAGAAATGCATAAAAAAGAGAGTATAAATTCTATTTTTTGAGTCTGGGCTCATATAATTCATGTCTCTCTTCTGCATAAATGGGTCAGGGCACCCCAGTTAAAAACGTCTGACTCGCCCCTGCTTGTAGCACGCAGCTCGTTGCAGGTTCGTTTTGTTGCTTTGCTCATTAACGGAGGGATTTATACTGAACAGAGGGTTCAGACGATGGAATAAGCGGAGTTACAGTGAAAGACAGGACTCAACTTTTCTCCAGGTAAAAGTCAGACAACTTTTCATGTTCTCTGTCCCTATGGTGCACCGCTCTCTCTCCAGTTTAAATGTTGATCGCCCATCACTGCCTTCTCCTAATGTTCAGGATCATGAATCATGATCCATCCATCACACCAAAAAGAGGTTTTCTTCAGTAGAATGGTAGTATTCTGATAAATACTGATGTATATTTCTTTACTTTCAAAAGTAAAAAAAAGGATCACAATCGTTTTCAATAAGAGCAGCAGGTTTTGCGCACGTACGTCAATCGCAGCAATAATAATCTACGGGTGAAACAAAAAGGATCCCGGCTTCATGAATGTGTCAATATAGTATCAAAAAGAAAATCATTGTTTTCTAGCTAAGTGACATTAAACATTCTAACGACCGTTTTGTCGCTCAGCTCCATCATAGACGGTATAAACAGCCCCACTCACACCTGCAGCATCATGCGAGAAAAACTCAAGAGCCACACACCTGGGGGGAGGGGGCAAGGAAAGCCTGGCTTCTCGCCAGGCTTATAAAGCACTGGGGTGCACAAGTAGTGCGCGATTGCGCAAGCGCGCAGCTTAGAGGGAACATTAATACCAAGTCTTATTTGTACAATATGTCTATATTTTAATGTTGACAATACACAGTAACCTCTTTGGAATAGAATAACATCCTGTGTTTGTACCGTATACGAGAATGTGTGTTTTTTTTAACGTGTCGTGCACAAAATAGCGCTTAGGTTTTTCTGCGGTCTCAGAAATGTGTTTCCAGTTTTCTTTGTGCTGTGTGAGCCTGATTTGAAGCTTGAATTGTTGCTAAACTTTATAAATACTGAACCATGCCTTGCTTTTACTGTACAATATGCATGAGTAGCTGAATATTTTTCTCCTTTTCTTCCAGATTCAGTTTTTATGTCATGAAGAGGAGTAAACATCCTTCAGTGGCTTTTGTGCAAAGAGAGAGAGAAGCTGTGAGGTTCTGGATGATCTAATGTTGCTGTCAAATATGTCTTTTTTACAAAATAAGAGGAAAAAATCTCATAAACGTTCTTGTACATATGTTTGTTACTGTTCAAATTTTTCATTCTGTTTGTTTAAAGTGTTTTTTTCTTCACTAAACCTCTAACATCCAGTTCCGTTTGTGTTTTTCTTCAGTTTAAAGTGTTTTTCTCTAACATAACATGCAGTAAATTGGAAATAACACCAGATATTGAAAGTTAAAAGTATTCCAGAAAAAATAGGCCTAAGCACTAACTCACAGGACATTTCTTTTTTTACTGTTTTAGGGTCAAGATAAGCAAAATAGTCCAGGCTGGCGTCTTAGGGCACAGGACCTAAAGGGTTGATTTTCCTTCCTTCCAGAAAGGTTTCTTATGCACACCAGAAACATATTTTTATATTTTTTCGGCTTCTAACCAGAGAGGTTAGAAAAAATTAATGAGATTAAGGGTCACATTTTTCCTTTGTTGGTGGGTCGGCTCCGGCTAATTCCTGGCAGCAAGAGCCTGCAAAACCTCAAACTTATGGTGTGTTTTTGTGTGGTCAAATTATCCTTTAATAATTATCATAACTAACATCCAAGTCTAGATACAGATCTTATTTTCTGACATTAGCAGCCAAAACAGAAAGTTTTGACTGATGATTAAAGAAACTTGTGACCAGCTCCTCCTCCTCTCCGTCCTGCATCCTCAGTTTTTTTTCACAGAAAAATAAAAAAATGAGGTTTTTCAGGGTGAACTCAGACCCCCACAGGTCCTCGCCCGCTCGCTCCGCCTCAGATGTGTCTGCACTTTAATTACCCAGCATCCCCCACGAGGTTCAGCGCGGCATAAATATTTAAAGATGCTGATATTGAGAGATAATAAGGAAGCAGAGAACAATATGTGAAACACTAAACCAGCTCTGGAGCTGGTGCTGCTTATTTTTTTTGGCGGGTCAGGAGTTTCAGTCAGGAGGAAAATATATTTATGATGAATAACCAAAGAGTGAAAAAAGTTTTTAGAAAGTTTAAAGATTCTTTTCCTAAAGGTAAAGAGTAGTTTCTGTACGACAGAAAGTGTGTACAGGGGCGGACACCTCCTCATGTGGGCTGATTGTTGAGTCACTTTAACGCACTAGAATGCTTCTATTTGGTGCAAAACTGCGCTAAACTGACTCCTTGGGAGGCAGAGCACATGCAGAAGTGCCCTCCTGGTTGGGAGTACACACTTATCTATCCCTTTGGCTGGTTAAAATGTCACAATCTACCCTCTTTGGAACCAAAACACACTACAAATTCCTCTTTAGGAGGCAAAACATGCCATCCTTGGTGTTAAACTTGCACTAAAGTTTCTTCTTGGGGCAAAAACTTGCACTAAAACACTCTTTCAGGAGCCAAAACATGCTATAGTATCTTCTAAG
The DNA here is from genome assembly GCA_008086565.1 of Thalassoma bifasciatum. Classification (NCBI taxonomy): domain Eukaryota; kingdom Metazoa; phylum Chordata; class Actinopteri; order Labriformes; family Labridae; genus Thalassoma; species Thalassoma bifasciatum. Next base: position 19,882 of record RPOG01005520.1, on the reverse strand, counting down.
GAGTCAATATGAGTTTAAGTGCCTTCTCTCAAGAGCTAAATGCTTCTTCAAGTGCCCCCCTTGGCCCTCACCTTCACTCCAGTGCCTTTCTAGGGGCCAAAACATGTGCCTTAGTGCCTTTCTAGGGGCCAAAACAAGCACTTAAATGTCTTTTTGGGAGCAAAAACATGTCCCTTAGCGTTTTCCTGGAAGCCAAAACATGAATCTGTAAATCTGCGAAGCCAAAACATGTGCCTAAGTGCTTTTTTAGGAATCAAAACATATGCCTAAGTGTCTTTTTAGGAATCAAAACATGTGCCTAAGTGTCTTCTTAGGAATCAAAACATGCGCTTAAGTGTCTTCTTAGGAATCAAAACATGCGTCTAAGTGCCCTCTTAGGAATCAAAACAAGTACCAAGGAGTCTTCTTAGGACTCAAAACATGTGCCTCAGTGTCTTCTTAGGAATCAAAACATGTGCCTAAGTGCCCTCTTAGGAATCAAAACATGTGCCTAAGTGTCTTCTTAGGAATCAAAACAAGTGCCTAAGTGTCTTCTTAGGAATCAAAACATGTGCCTAAGTGTCCTCTAAGGAATCAAAACATGTGCCTAAGTGGTTTCTTAGGAATCAAAACATGTACCTTAGTGATTTCTTAGGAATCAAAACATGTACCTTAGTGATTTCTAAGGAATCAAAACATGTGCCTTAGTTTCTTCTTAGGAATCAAAACATGTTCCTAAGTGTCTTCTTAGGAATCAAAACGTGTCTAAGTAGTTTCTTAGGAATCAAAACATGTGCCTTAGTGCTGTCTTAATCAAAACATGTGCCTAAGAGTCTTCTTAGGACTCAAAACATGTCTAAGTGTCTTCCCAGGAATCAAAATATGCGCCTTAGTGTATTCTAAGGAATCAAAGCATGTGGCTTAGTGTCTTCTTAGGAATCAAAACATGTGCCTAAGTGTCTTCTTAGGACTCAAAACATGTGCCTCAGTGTCTTCCCAGGATTCCAAACATGTGCCTTAGTGTCTTCCTAGGAATCCAAACATGTGCCTAAGTGTCTTTTAAGGAATCAAAACATGTGCTTAATAGTCCTCTTAAGTATCAAAACATGCGCCTTAGTTTCTTCTTATGAATCAAAACATGTGCCTAAGTGTCTTCCTAGGAATCCAAACATGTGCCTAAGTGTCTTCTTAGGAATCAAAACATGTGTCTAAGTGCCCTCTTAGGAATCAAAACATGTACCTAAGTGCTTTCTTAGGAATCAAAACATTGGCCTAAGTGCATTCTTAGGAATCGAAATATGTGCCTTAGTGCTTTCTAGGAATCAAAACATGTACCTAAGTGCTTTCTTAGGAATTAAAACATGTGCCTAAGTGCTTTCTTAGGAATCAAAACATGTGCCTAAGTGTCTTCCTAGGAATCAAAACATTTGCCTAAGTGTCTTCCTAGGAATCAAAACATTTGCCAAAGTTTCTTCTTGGGAATCAAAACATGTGCCTAAGTGTCTTCTTAGGAATCAAAACATGTCTAAATGTCTTTCTTGGAGCCAAAACAAGCTTCAGTCGTCTTTTGCTGAAGTGTCCACTAGAGTTTCTGTACCTGTTGTCAAGGAAGACAGGTGTGTTGACACAGTCTAAACTAACTTCATTCACACATTTAGGGTCGTCAGCTTCAGTGTTGTGATCATAGTTTGTTTATATTAGTTTATAGCAGTTTTTGTGAAAACCTCAGTTAGAGCCTACTGTCATGGTATCCACTGATTTAACTGAAGGGAGTATAATGAAGGAAAAACACTAAGATCATGTCAAACTTCATGTTTTCAGGTGTTTTTATCTGGAGGACGAGTCTCAGAAGGAGGAAACACCTTTTTCTCTCTGGGTTGTTGATATCTACAGTTCAGCGTCCATCGATCAGTCTGACTCTGAATTACAGGTCTGAATAAGCGAGCGTTTTTTTTAACACTCGGCTGGTCGTAATAACCGTGGTAACGCTGAGACGTAAAGACAGTTTTGTGAATGATTTGTTCAGAGCTGTTATCATCCTGCTAAAACCAGAGACGCTGAAACAGTTTTTGGAGTAAAAACCTGCTTCACCTTCGTTTCTCTGATCGACCCTCAAACTCTCTGTGAAGTCGGACATGAAACCGCGGCTGCGTTAATTCAAAGCGCCTCCTCTCTGCCGTCGTAGGAGGAGGAACTCCTCGCTGTTTCTTCACGTCGCTTTTAACATTTTTACAAATTGTGCTCAGCTTTGTGGTGAGGCCCAGAAACGTCTCTCAGCTCCAACGCCACCGTCGCCACCGCCGCTGCTGCTTTCAACTCAGCGTGTGAGAGAAAACGACTTTTCACTTCCTCTCTGCTGCAGAATCTTCACCTGAGCTTCTTCAGGCCTCATCTTCCTGCTCCTTCCTCCAGATGAAAAACAATAATCCACAAATCTGGAGCTGAAGATCTGCAGCTTCTCACGGACTCATCGATTCTGTAACTTTCAGAGCAAAGCGCCAACAAACACGTCTGCACTTTATTCATCGTACTCAGCTCAAAAGGGAATTTAGTGTGTTTTGGTTCCCAGGGTCAATGGGATAAGATAAAAGATTCTTGTTTTAAGACATCTTTCTAATTTCAAGAAACTTCCCGGGCGAATTCGTCTTATCCCATTGGCAGATTTTTTTGACTTGTTACAAGCAATTTACACCTCATTTTTGTCTTAAAAAAACTTGAAATAAGACATTTTTATGACCTGGTCTGGTGAATGTGGCTCAAATTAAGAACAATAAGACAATTTTTTACTGCAAATAAGACAGAATGACTTGATTAGATTTCTGTTTTTGCAGTGTAGGTGGATGAATGACGCTCTTTCTATCTAATTTTTACTCCTTATACGTAATTTTATGAGTAGTTTGATGCTTGTATTGTGTGGTGACTCTTTTGGAAGGATATACAAAGTCTCATTTGTACAATATGAATGTATTTCAATGTTGACGAAACGGAGCAACGTCCTGTGTTTGTACTGTATACGCGAATGTGTGTTTTACGTGTCATGCTGTGTTAGCATTATTTGAGGCTTGTATTGTTGCCAAACTTTGTAAATACTGAAACATGCCTTGTTTGAACTGTACAATATGCGTGAGCAGCTGAATATCTTTCTCTTCTACTTACAGTTTCAGTTTTTGTCTAATGATGAGGAGAAAACATCCTTCAGTGAATTTTGTGCAGAGAGAGGGAGAAGCTGTGAGATGCTGGAGGATCTGGTTATGCTGTCAAATACCTATTTTTTTTACCAAATAAGAGGAAAAAAATCTCATTAACGTGATCGTACATATGTTTGCTCATGTTCTTATTTTCAATTTATCCTGTAAATATTTTTAATCTGTTCGTTTGAAGTGTTTTTTTCTCCACTAAACCTCTAACATTAAAATATCTGTTTGTGTTTTCCTCAATTTAAAGTGTTTTTTTACTGACGTAGGAGTCAAGATAAGCAAATTAGTTCAGGAGGGCATTTTGGGGCTCAAGTGTTAAATGTTTAAAGAGTGGTTGAATGTTAAATTTTGTGGTTGTTTATCATTACAGAAAGGATGCAAAGTTTTTTTTTTGTGTTTCATGGTGAACGAAGAGCAGAAGTGAACCTTCTCTGCAGATACAGGACCCGTCGATGTGTGAACAGGACATCTCGTTGTGGCAGGAGCAGGAGGAGGTGCAGTTGGTGCCGTACAGACCGGGGGGGCAGCTGATGGAGCAGTCGTCCCCCTGGAAACAGAAACAAGGAGACGTTACAGAAACACCATTTCCAACCTGTGTTTGACATTTAGAAACACGTCTGACAGGTGTTGTTCACTTGGATTCTGGAGCTGCCCCCCCCTGAAACCCCCCCCCCTGCAGAGAACCTGCTCAGGTTCACCTTAAATTCATTATGAGCTCAAGTCTGAGTGAAACCTGCAGGCGGGGACGAGGTAAACAGGAACATGTTTTATACAGAGACAGAGACAACCCCCCCAACACCCCCCCGCAGAGGAACAGGACGTCAGAGCTCGTCCAATCACAGAGGACATGTTCTCTGTCATCAGCAGGATGTTTATCCTGTTTGCGCGCTGTGAGAGAACGCCGCACGCCGTCACAGTGATAAACGTCTTCAACATGTGAAAGCTCATTAAAGCTGAAACTGCTGCTGCTTTTACATCAGTTCATTTAAAATTTATAAAGACTCACAAAACTCATAAAGATTCATATAGATTTAGAGATTCCCAAAGATTCATAAAGACTCACAAAGATTCACAAAGATTCACAAAGACTCAGAAAGAGTTTCAAAGACTCACAAAGATTCAGAAAGATTTGAAACGATTCACTAAGACTCACAAAGATTCACAAAAACTCACAATGATTCTCAAAGATTAACAAAGGCTCACAAAAGATTCATATAGATTTGAAACGATTCACAAAGACTCACAAAGATTCAGAAATACACAGAAAGATTCACTAACACTCACAAAGATTCATAAAGTTTGACAAAGACTCACGAAGATTCACAAAGAATCAGAAAGAGTTTCAAAGACTCACAAAGATTCACAAAGACTCAGAAAGAGTTTCAAAGATTCACAAAGACTCACAAAGACTCACAGAAATTCACAAAGACTCACAAAGACTCACAAAGATTCACAATGACTCACAAAAGCTCACAAAGACTCACAAAGATTTACTAAAATTGGAAAAGAGTTTAAAAGACTCACAAAGATTCACAAAGATTCACAAAGACTCACAAAGATTCACCAAGACTCACAAAGACTCACAAAGATTCACAAAGACTCACAAAGACTCACAAAGATTCACAAAGGCTCACAAAGTTTCACAAAGACTCACAAAGATTCACAAAGACTCACAAAGACTCACAAAGATTCACAAAGACTCACAAAGACTCACAAAGATTCACAAAGGCTCACAAAGTTTCACAAAGACTCACAAAGTTTCACAAAGACTCACAAAGACTCACAAAGATTCACAAAGATTCACAAAGACTCAAAAAGACTCACAAAGATTCACAAAGACTCGGAAAGACTCGGAAAGACTCACAAAGACTCGGAAAGACTCACTAAGACTCACAAAGATTCACAAAGACTCACAAAGATTCACAAAGACTCATAAAGACTCACAAACCCTCACAAAGATTCACAAAGATTTACAAAGATTGGAAAAGAGTTTAAAAGACTCACAAAGATTCACAAAGACTCACAAAGACTCACAAAGATTTACAAAGATTGGAAAAGAGTTTAAAAGACTCACAAAGATTCACAAAGACAGTAGAGATAGAGGCCTTATTAAAAAGTCTAAAGAGGAGAACTTTTGTTGTTAAATCAGGTTTGAGGGTTAAATAAGGAAAGAATCAGGAAACTGGTCCAGGTGACCTTTAGAAATTAACATGAGCCGATCGATGAGTCCTGATATTTATCACATTAATTTATATTCAAAGAGGACGTGAGCAGATTTATCAGCCTGTTTTTATCCTTATTAAAGAAAATTTAGCATCATACAAAAGATTGGAAAAAATCCAACAGCTTTTGAAAGCTGAGATGTTGGTCTTTCAGCTGATATGAGGTTATTGCAGTTATTTCACTTAGGCAATTTAAGGAAACCCGCGAATAAACGTAGAACGAGGAGTGGCTAGATAGAAGGGAAGCTCAGAGAAAACAGAGCAAAGTTTTTCCAAAAATGTCAAAAAGAAGATCCTCATGGATTATAAAACATTCTCTAAAGTTTCTGCATGACTCTGAGAAAAAAGGAGCAACTTCATGAGAGAAAAGGTAAATATCAGGACTCATCGATCGGCTCATGTTAATTTCTGGTGCTCTATTTGTTCTCCCTTCTGTCATAGTTTTCTTTTTCCTCAGACATGATTCTATATTTATTTGTCTAAAAGTGTTAATAAAAGCTGTTGTTTCACTTTCTACAACTTTAAAATCTTTGTTCTTGTGCAGAAACGAGCTCAGAATCAGTGAATAACTCTAGTTAGGAAATAAAACCTGGTTTATTTTCTAACTTCTCCCTGAAAGTTGACAGTTGTTCCTCCTGCTCTGACGGATCAGATTGTTGTTGTTGTTCTGCAGAAACTGAAACGCCTTCACACGTATCGATCCCTCCGTCCGTCCGTCCGACGCGGTGACAACAGCGAAAGAGAAACTCAGATAAATTCTGTTTGAAGCTGAAGTCTGGTCCATGTGTGACACACAGAGAGCGCCAAACGGAGAGCGAGCAGCGCGGCATCAATCATCTTTAAATCAATAAAAGAGCCGAGAGGAGCATCTGTCTGAGTTTGGCTGCAAACGGGCGTTAATCTGCACGCTTCATCCTGCTTTCATCCGCCGCCGCCGCCACCGCCACAGCAGCCACTGATGTCCTCAGACCAATTATCAAAGCTGTGAGGTGTCACACTGCTGCGCGGGATCAGGGGACAGCAGGGGGCCCACACACACACACACACACACACACACACACACACACAAGCACACACACACAAACTCACAGTAACATGCCTCTAATATCATCACCTCCTGTAAAAGCAGACACAGATACTGAAGGAAAAATCTACTTTCTTCATGCAGGAAATGAAATCCATGCTGGTCTGAGAGGTCAGAGTGTGTGTATGTGTGTGTGTGTGTGTGTGTGTGTGTGTGTGTGTGTGTGTGTGTGTGTGTGTGTGTGTGTGTGTGTCTCAGCTGCAGCCCTCGCTCTTTAACAGGTTCATTCATCAGGAGCTGTTGACTCTGCAGCTTTAACTAAAAACTGTCACGTTGGTGCAAACAGCTGCTGCAGGTGCAAACTCATGATACAGGTCGACCTGCGGGAGGAAAGGTGTGTGTGTGTGTGTGTGTGTGTGTGTGTGTGTGTGTGTGTGTGTGTGTGTGTGTGTGTGTGTGTGTAGATCTGTGAAATCATTGTTTCAGTTTTTTTCACTGAGAGCAGCTGATTCAAACGGCCCAGAGTTGAAACTTAGATCAATCAAACTCAGAAAACTTTTGGTAAATTGTGTGTTTGGTTGTTAAAGTGTTTTTGTTTAACTCTTAATTAAAGTGATCATCTTCTAAAAAACTACTGAAAAACCCTAAAGAGCAAGAAAACATCCTGCAAAAATACCCAAAGATCCTCAAAGACAACAAAGTAGCTTCATAAACCAAACATTCATTTAAAACTTTACTGTTTGAAGGGAACATTTTATATTATGTAAACATTAATAATGTATGGAAGCCCATGACAGCCAAAATATAGAAACCAAAAAAAAGGTCTTTGATGAACATTTTTTGTTGTTGTTCCAGATTAAAAAGGCAAAATTTTAACTTTTTTCTCAAAAGAATGACTTTTTATTCTGGAATTTTGACTTTTAATCACATTATTTCATTTATTTGTATCTCATTACTTTGACTTTTTCTTAAATTTTGACTTCTTATCTCAAAATTTAGACCTTTTTGCTCCGAACTGATTTGTTTCCAAAATAATATTGACTTTTTTCTCATCATTTTGACTTTTTATTTTCAAAATAACAAATGTTTGACTAAAATATTTTGACATTTCACCAAAAAAATTTGACTACTTTTCTCATAATATTGACTTTTCATTGCAAAATTTCCACTTTTGCGTCAAAATTTGATATTTTATCTCTATTTTTTTCTCATAACTGACCTTTTTTCTGATTTTGGGTTTGAAGTTAAAGAAAAGTCTCATAATTTTCATGTTTTTTTTTTTGTTTTTTTTTTTACAGTATTGACTTTTAATCTCAAAATATCAACTTTTGCTTCAAATTCTTTAGTTTTTTAATCAAAATGTTGAGTTTTTTTTCTTGTTACTGACTTAATTCTCAAAGTTTTACACCAAAACATAACTTTTCTTTTCTCATACCTCCCCTTTAAAAAAAAAATGATTTTTTTTAATCTCAGAATTTATTTATTAATTTTCCCAAAATGTCAACTTTTCATCTCAAAATTTAACTTGATAGTTGCCAAAAGAAAAATTCCCAACCCCGGTCATGACCACAAAGAGGGGAACTAGCATTTATCTGCAGTTGTTTGTGTGTGTAAGTGCATTTCTGCTTTGATTTATTATAAATATCAATAATCTGAAGAACAAGCTGAGAAAAACACAACAACATTTTGGAGAATTTTATTAAACCCTCCAGGACCGAATTTTAACACCAAAAAGGAGAAACATGTCCAGGAAAAAGAGGAACTGTGTGTAAAGTGCATGTATTTAACTCTTTGTGTGTGTGTGTGTGTGTGTGTGTGTGTGTGTGTGTGTGTGTACTTACGATGTATCCCGGAGCGCACACACAGCTTCCGCTGACGCCGTCACAGTCGGCTCCGTTGGCGCAGGCGCACGGTTCCCTGCAGCCTTCGCCGTAGTAACCAGCAGGACAAGTCTCGTTACAGTAGAGCCCCGCCCACCCCGCTGCACAGGTGCACTCACCTGACAGAGGGTGGCAGCTGACGCACAGAGAGAGAGAGAGAGAGAGAGAGAGAGGGAGAGAGAGAGAGGGAGAGAGAGAGAGTAACAGTCAGTCACAGTAGAGTTCAGCTCCTCTCACTTATTGAGCTGAGAGAAAGTTAATGTAGCGTAACATATCTTAACCTAACGTAACATTTAACAGTAGTTAGTGGGTCAATGAGGTAATATTGCAATATTTCCTTCCATCATGAATTGAGTATTTCATCACATGTATTTCTTTATTCTATGAAACCTGTGTTATTTGAACACATCTTTAAACTATTAAAATATAACATGTTTTTTTGTGTTTTGGTTCCTCAAACCCCCAAAATGTCAGGTGGTGCAACCGTCCTGACAAGTATCCACAGTAATTAAACTCTAAAAATTGAATGTCAGTTATTGTAAATGGAAATTAAAAATACAGTGGCATTATTTTATGCTTGAACCTTTTTAAATAAAACATTCTTTGCAAATAAAAAGAATTTTAAAGCTGTTGAGAAATGTAAAAAACTTTTGTCCCGTAATTTTCACCTTGTCAAATGTCAGGGTGGTGCAACCGTAACATTAGACTTTTATTTTAAA
>RPOG01005520.1:0-10006 GCA_008086565.1 Thalassoma bifasciatum | reverse complement strand
TTGTCAAATGTCAGGGTGGTGCAACCGTAACATTAGACTTTTATTTTAAAGTGAAGAGAATAAAACAGGAAACAGGAAACTGCATCAGCCAGAGGAGCCCAAATGACATTTGTGACCAAGTGGAAAAGTTTGTAGATTTCTCTGAAATACTGATAAAAAAGGTTTTTTCACTTCATTGGTGACTGGAACAATTTCCATGTCAGGTGGAACAACCAATGTAATAATGTGAAATGTTATTTTAACATCAAATTATTTATCTTATTCACAAATAAAAGAAATGAAACACACAAAATGAAAATGTATGAGTCACTACAGACACTTGAGAGATACTTGCCAATAATTTCAGACAGAAAAAATAACAGGAACATATAAATATATTTTCATATATTTGGTTGCACCACCTGACATTTTTGGGTGCTAAAATTAAAAATACTAAAAAATAATGAACCTAAAAACTTTGAAATGTTGGTCAACTACTGAAATCTGTTAGAAAACATAATTCTTCTCTCAGAAATATGTTTTTATCCATTTTCAAAGAACTTTTTAAAAACACGTTTTTAGACCCTCTTTTTGTCATTGACCCTTTTATGACTGAAGTTGTGACAAAACCAGCAGAGAAAAAGACGCACACGGACGTTTGACATCAGAGCCTAAAAACAGGAGTCAACCTAAGGCAACTTGAGGCAACTTCAGGTTCCACTAGATACCTTCAGCTAACTTTTGAGAATTTGAAGTGACTCAATGCATCTTTATGCAACTTAAGGCAACTTCAGTCATTTTTAGGCGACTTCAGTCAATTTAAGGCAACTTCAGGTTCCTCTAGGTAACTGAAACTCATTAAGCTAACTTCAAATAAACCAAGGCAACTTTAGGTAACTTAAAGTAACTTGAGTCAACTTTCATTTATTTGAGTCAACTCCAGGCAACTTTTTGTAACGCAAGCCCCTTTTTGGTCATTTAAGTCAGTTTTGAGCAACTCACAGGAACTTTGGTCAACTTCAGATTACTTGCGTCAACTTTAAGTAACTTGAGTAAACCTTCGGCAACTTTAAGTAAATTGAGTCAACTTAAGGAACCTTTGGATAACTTCAACCACAATTCAGTGATTAAAGTCAATTTGAGGCAACCCTAAGTAAACTGAGTTAACTTTAGGTATTTTATGGCAAATTAGGGCAACTTCAAGTTCTTCTAGGTAACATCAGAAAACTTTAGATAACTTGAGTCAACTTTCAGTAACTTTGGTAGAAAACTTAAGGCAACTTAAGGTAGCTCAAGTCAATTTTTGGTAATTTGAGTCAGAACTTCAGGTTCCATTGGACAACTTTTGGCAACTTTTGGTAACTCAAGTCAACCCAGTGTTGCTCACTTGAACACGATGCAAAGTACTGCTGTAAATCAGCATAAGGAGCAATGCAATATAAGTAAATAAACAAACAATTGTGCCCTGAATCTGTTTTATCTGTTTGTATATTTGTATTATGTATATAATTTTACCCACAGTCCTCTGCTCTTCTCTGCTGTTTACTGTCCTGATAAAAACCTGATCTGTAGATAAAGACGCCTCGTCAGAGACTGAAGCTTCTGTTTGAAAAGCAGGTGAATCCTTCAGTGATTCAGAGATTCAGGTTTCTAAAGGAAAATATGATTTTATCACTGAAGAGAAAAAAAAGAACGGAGCGTTTGACATTGGAGCTTTAAAACAGGAGTTTTTCAGAGTCGGCCTTCACGCTCAGGTTCTGTGTTCCCAGGTGAGGCTGAGCGTACCTGAGCGTGTTGGAGGTGTTGCAGGGGCAGTATTTGTCACAGATGAGTCCGTAGAGTCCGGCGGGGCAGAAGCGGTCCTGGCAGCTCGGGCCCTTGAAGCCCTCGTTGCACAAACAGGCGCCGTTGATGTGGTAGCACTTGGCGCCGTTCTGACAGTCGCATTTATGAGCGCACTGCGGCCCGTACGTCCCCACGGGGCACTCGTCCTGGCACCTGGAGATAAAAACACACGCCGTGAGCTTCAGGGGAAACATAAATCTGAACCAGCGTCTCAGTTTCCTGATCATGTTTGTGAAAAATAAACAGGAGAAGAAGATTGGAGAATCCCAGACGCCGTGTTAACAAATCTATTTTCTGCTCGTTTCAAGCTCCTGAGATTAGTTTTCTGTCAGGAATCACACGCTCGCCGGCTTCAAATCAGCTGTTTCATGAATAAATGAAAACAAATTAAACTGTTTTCAGAAGATGACGTTCATGTGTAATTCTGTTCTTGGTGATAAGACAGAAAATAAACGCTGATTTATGAACTGGAGGTCGTTTTTAACAAAGACTGAACTAAACTTCATCAGACTATAGAGGCTCATTTAGGCCAAAAAGACAGTAAAAATAGTTTTAGGACCTAATAATGACATTATGGGCCGGTTTCCCGTTCAGGGATTAAGCCTAGTCTAAGATTAAATCACGTTTTAACTTCAGATTAAAGGCTGGATGCTCCACTGTGCATGGTCCAACATGGATTATCTTGACTACATCAATGATGTTGAAAGACCACCACCAAGACCAGAAAGAAGATTTCTCAGAGACAAAAGTAACCTGCTGAATGAATTTGATTATATAAGTTTCTGTGATCGTTTCTGTATGTGCAAAAATGATGCAGCTGAAATAATTTGTTTGCTTCAGACAAAGATTTCATGTAACTCAGCAAGATGAACTCCTATACCTCCTTCTTTACAAGTACTTGTGACCTTGAGGTTTTTGGCATGTGGAACTTTCCGCCGTGAAACAGCAGATTTGAGTGGTGAGTGAGTCCACTGTCTGCAAAATAGTGCACAAAGTCTGCAAAGCTCTATGTGAACTGAGAAAGGATTACATCAAGTTCCCAGCTGCTGTTGATCAGGCCATCTACAAGATGCAGTTCTATGAATATGGGAACTTTCCTGGAGTTGTTGGTTGCATTGATGGATGTCATATTCCCATTAAGTGCCCCTCAACAGAAGATGCTGAGCTGNTCTTTTCCTCTAGCCCGACTACAGACTCACGGTGGGCGTGGATCTTATAACACAGCTGCGCTAAAGTGCTGCGCAGAAGTGCGTGCATGTTCATCTATAACGCCACACAAACATCATTTTGTACTAACATATGTGCCACCGTGGTCTTTAAAGGAAAAAAAAAAAGCTTTAAAAAGATTTCATTAAAGTAATACAGCGGCTCAATGTGGGTCGTCATGACAACGGAGGTAAACAACAGCCTGGTGCTGCTGCACGCGGAGGAAAACGAAGGAGCTGCTTCCTGACATCAACTCTTCCCTGGATCCAGTGAGATCACTTTAATTTTTGATTTTTGGGCCTGGTATAGCAGAGATTTGTTGTTGATCAATCATTCTTCTTTGAACTGGTTTTCCTTTTTGGTTCCCTGTGGATTAATGGACTGATTGGTGCTTAAAGACTCTCGTGGCAGACAGATCGCTCCTGCACCGACCAACTTTGATTTAATTTAAAAGACTCTTTAAAGCCAACTATCTTTGCTGTTAACTTCTTTTTGCTTTAAAAAGGACTTTTAACTTCTTTAGGAATCATGAAGGAGCATTTTAGGGCTGTATTTTGTCTTCATTCAGTCTGGTTCTGTGCCGTCAGGTTTAAATGTCATTAAAAACCCGTCGCTGACTTATTCCTTTGCCTCTTGTAAGTGATTCTACAGAGTCTTAAGCTTCCGTGACAACATTCTCTGACCAATGAGTGACCGGCAGTCCCTCGACGTCACGTTTTAGTATCAGCTTTACTCTCTTAGAACCAGGGTAGAGTAGGTACTAAAAACTGGCGTCTGCCGCGTAGTACCGCGCTAATGGAAACACAACACAAACCGAGTAGAGGAGAGTAGAGTAGGGCTGAGACGAGTCAGTGGAAAAGGGCCAAAACATTGTTGCACGTTGGAGCGATTCAACACATGACTCTAGGATTTTCCAAACTCCTCTTTGTGCGCTCAGTTTGAAGCTGGAGAACACACTGGAATCCTTCTTGGTGACAGTGGTTATGCACAGATACACTTTTTGTTCACTCCTTATCTACATCCCATCAGGCCTGAGCAGCAACGCTACAACCAAGTCCACATCCACACCAGAGGGCTATAAGAGCGCATGTTTGGTTCTACTCTGATCTTTTTATCTCACAATTATGAAAAACAGCCTCATAATTTCAAGTTTTTGTCTCAAAACCACAATTTCTTATCGTATAAATTCACCTTTTATCTCATGTTTTGCTTCTACGTGGTACTTCCTCTCTAAAATTAGAAATTTGATCTCATAATTATGACTAACTTATCTGAAATTCCCTTTTTTGAAATTTGTACGTACAGTTGTGCTCAAAAATTTCACTCTCTCTACGTTTGTTTTGGATATTTTCTTTGCTTTTTTTCTCTGAATGTGGCAGGAGCAGGCCTCCGTAGATGGTCAAGGTTTAACCCTCCGTGGTCGTGTGTTGGTCACACAGTCGTGTTTATAGTTTGAAGTAAAAACCTTGAACCTATGAAGGTCTCTGCGAACGCTGCAGAGAAATAAAACCTCCTGCTTTTGTTCGTGAACATATTCTCCTCGATGTTTTCTTCTCCTCTTTGGTTGATCAGTGTTTACCCTCGCTGAGGAAAGTGTCCCTGCCTCACAAACCTTCCTCTGAAACTCTTCATAACATTAATAACAGCTGTGGTACAGCCGCTCGGCCGCTAATGAACCTGACTTACTCCCAGCGGTCAGAGCGGCGTGGAGGCGTGGAGGCGTGGAGGCGTGGAGCCTGGCGTGTGTTGTGTGTGTGAATGTTTAAACGATGAGTGCTTGTTAAGTGGTTTGGATCAGAGCGTTGTGTAAGTGTCGTCCATTTGGAATAAAGCTCTGGAGGAGAGTTAACCTCAGGTTTAAGCTTAAAGAAGTCAGAGCGTTTCAGACTGAGGGTTAAAACTAAAGAGGAGTCCTCACACTGGAGCAAAACAACTCAAAAACACGACAACGTGATGAAAGAAATGAGCATCAGGTGTTTCTCACACATATAAGGGTCAATGACAAAAAGAGGAAAAACACATTTTTAAAAAGTTCTTTGAAAATGGATAAAAACATATTTCTGAGAGAAGAATTATGTTTTCTAACAGATTTCAGTAGTTGACTAACATTTCAAAGTTTTTAGGTTCATTATTTTTTAGTATTTTTAATTTGAGCACCCAAAAATGTCAGGTGGTGCAACCAAATATATGAAAATATATTTATATGTTCCTGTTATTTTTTCTGTGTGAAATTATTGGCAAGTATCTCTCAAGTGTCTGTAGTGACTCTTACATTTTCATTTTGTGTGTTTCATTTCTTTTATTTGTGAATAAGATAAATAATTTGATGTTAAAATAACATTTCACATTATTACATTGGTTGTTCCACCTGACATGGAAATTGTTCCAGTCACCAATGAAGTGAAAAANTCAAGCATAAAATAATGCCACTGTATTTTTAATTTCCATTTACAATAACTGACATTCAATTTTTAGAGTTTAATTACTGTGGACACTTGTCAGGACGGTTGCACCACCTGACATTTTGGGGGTTTGAGGAACCAAAACACAAAAAAACATGTTATATTTTAATAGTTTAAAGATGTGTTCAAATAACACAGGTTTCATAGAATAAAGAAATACATGTGATGAAATACTCAATTCATGATGGAAGGAAATATTGCACTCGGACACAAAAAAAGGGACGTCACGTCATTGACCCAAGAGGCTTGTGTTTTAGCCTTTAGCCTGTGCTCTGTTTTCATCATTTCTACTAAATAAATCACAGAAGTTGTTTTCAGCAGAGAAAAACTCAGATCTCTCTTCAGAGTGTTGTTGTCATGGAGACCTTGACGCAGCGATCAGTCCCGGTTAGGAAGCTTGGAATTAGCATTTAGAAATAACCTAGTTTAGCGCTGATGATCTGATTTTATGTTGTGGATTATGATCAGACATAGATCACTCAGAAAGTCCTCACTGGGACTTTAAGTTATAAAACGTCTTCTTTATCCAATTATTTCATACAATGACCTTTAGATACAAATGCTGTGCTCATTAACATAAAACTCTCTTATGATAGGAGGAGATATTAAACAGTACAAGAAGAAACAACAGGGAAGAGCAGAGTCATTACATATTTCCTCATAAAATGCTTTTATTTTGGAGTTTTTCCTGCCTTTCTTTGAGGTTGCTTTGTTTCCTGTTCGGTAAGAATGACGCTTTTATTTTGAAAGGATGTAAAAAGCACTTCTGTCTCTTGAACCAGGAGTAGAGAGTGACTTTGTGAGCCTGATGACATCACATCCTGTCAACCATCAGGAGGTCACAGAGCGCACGTTACACCCTGAAGCTTTAACATCCATTTTCACGGAGCGAGAGAAACCCGCGCCGCCGTCTGCGCTTCATTCTGAACACGTCGGGCGCCGTGGAAACAGGAAGAAATAGACAAATCACTCAATTAAAACGTCTGAGAGAGGATTTCTGTTTGGTGTCACGTTTAAATCACGCAGACTTCCTCAGGACTCTTATCTGAGCTAATTCCATTACAACGCTGACGGTTTGGAGGAGAACTCAATCTCCGAATTATTCCGTGTAGGCTAATTCACCTGTCGGCGGCGGCGATGAATGGAGGTAATTTGGCTCATTTGGGAGTAAGGATGGAGAGAGAGATGGACAGAGGAGGGTGGAGAGAGCTTTTTCCTCCTAATACACCGTGATAATGAAGGAATTAAACTTTTTAAAATGGATCTGAGAGAAATCTCCTCCTCTGTCTGATGAGGACGGACGTTTATAACAAAGCGGGAGCGCCGTAACGAGGGAGCGTGGGCGGGACGGACATTAACGTCTTCACTCTGAGCATCCAGGCTTCATTTCCCGTCACACAAACGTTTGACTGAACATCCATTAAACGCAAACTTTCTCCGACTCACCTCTCGCCCATGAAGCCGGCGTTGCACTGACACTGACCGCTGATGTGGTCGCACAGGCCGCCGTTACGACACGTGCACTCCTGGGAGCAGTTGATGCCGAAGGATCCGAACGGACACGGCTGAGCGCAGACCGGACCCTGAGGAGGAAAGAGGTCATGAAAGCTCTGAAACATGAAACTGACCCCTCCCCGCCTTAGATCAGGATCAGGTCTCACCATCCAGCCGGCGGGACAGGAACACGCCCCGGTGACGTGATGACACGTTCCTCCGTTCTGACAGGGACAGCGCTGCTCGCACAGAGAACCGTGTTTACCTGGAGGACACGGCTCCTCACAGCTGCACACAAACACAGAAGAAGAGAGAAAAAAGAAATGTCATTTAGCAATCATCCCCACTTATTTCGCTCTTTTTTTCTCCTCCTCGATTTTTCTGTCTTGTCCCATCTTGTTAAGTCTTTTGTCCTGTTGTCTTATCTCGTCTCTGTTTCTTGCCTTTTCATGTTTTCATGTCTTGTCAAGTCTTTTCTTTGTTTCCTAGTTTCTTGTCTTATGTCTTCTTGTATTTTTTCCAGGTCTTGTTGTTCTTCTATACTTTTTTCTTTGTTTCTTGTTTTTTGTCTCATGCCTCTTCTCGTCTTGTTTCTCGTCTTACCGTCTTGTCAGGTTTTGTTCTATCCAATCCAACACTGAATAAGACTCAGGCTAATATCAGCGATACTTATTCAATACTGATATGATACCAATACGATAGTGATCCTATACTGACACGACTCTTCATCATTTTTTATATCATTTTTTTTACCACAAAGATCACGGAAAGGGTCTTGTTTTTTTGTGGAGCTCAGGCTCAAAGATTGAATGACTAAGCAGCATGTAATTGTGTTTATGAATGCATCCACTTTGCACTTACACATTTATCCTGCACTAATGCATTCAGTCACTCTGCGCTACGCATTTTGCACTGCACATCCAGCACATATGCATCCTGCACTTAAGCGTCTCACGCTAATGCATTCCATTACACATTCCACATATATGCATTCCTTGCATACGCATTCTGCACTCACACATTCTCGCACTTACTTGTTCCACACTTACTCATTAGGCTCTCACATATTCTGCACTCACACATTCTGCACTCACACATTCTGCACTTACACATCTCGCACTTACTTGTTCCTCACTTACCCATTAGACTCTCACACATTCTGCTCTCACACATTCTGCTCTCACACATTCTGCACTCACACATTCTGCACTTACACATCTCGCACTTACTTGTTCCTCACTTACCCATTAGGCTCTCACACATTCTGCTCTCACACATTCTGCACTTACACATCTCGCACTTACTTGTTCCTCACTTACCCATCAGGCTCTCACACATTCTGCACTTACATATCTCGCACTTACTTGTTCCTCACTTACCCATTAGGCTCTCACACATTCTGCATTCACACATTCTGCACTTACACATCTCCAATTACTTGTTTCGCACTTACTCATTAGGCTCTCACACATTCTGCACTTACTTGTTCCTCACTTACCCATTTGGCTCTCACACATTCTGCACTAAAACATCTCGCACTTACTTGTTCCGCACTTACCCATTCGGCTCTCACACATTCTGCTCTCACACATTCTGCACTTACACATCTCGCACTTACTTGTTCCGCACTTACCCATTAGACTCTCACACATTCTGCACTGACACATTCTGCACTTACACATCTCGCACTTACTTGTTCCGCACTTACCCATTAGACTCTCACACATTCTGCTCTCACACATTCTGCACTTACACATCTCGCACTTACTTGTTCCGCACATACCCATTAGGCGCTTACACAGTCTGCACTCACACATTCTGCACTTATACATCTCGCACTTGTTCCGCACTTACCCATTTGGCTCTCACACATTCTGCACCTACACATCTCGCACTTACTTGTTCCGCACTTACCCATTAGACTCTCACACATTCTGCTCTCACACATTCTGCACTCACACATTCTGCACTTACACATCTTGCACTTGCTTGTTCCGCACTTTCACATTCTGCACTCACACATTCTGCACTCACACATTCTGCACTTACACAAGTGGAAGAAAAAGTAGTTCTCACCAACCACGTGTCATTTTGACAAAATCTCAATAGTTTTGTTCTTTTTCTGTCTCCTCTTAATGATAAACACTACCTCAAATATCTTAAATATCCAAAGTATCAATATCTGATTTGAGAACCAATTTTAGAGCATAAAGCTCAGGTATCAGAGGTATCGATATGTCAGTATTGATCTGCACATCACTTCTGTTGTCTTTCACTTTTCTCTCTAGTTTCTTGTCGTCTTGCCCCGTCTTTTTTTCTTGTCTTGCCCAGTCAAGTCTTGTTTTTGTTTGTGTCTGGTTTCTTGTCTCTGTCTTCTTTTCTCGTCTGTCTTGTTAGGTTTTGTTCTGTTGTCTTATTTTGTTTTGATTTCTTGTGTCTTTACTTGTTGTCATGTCTTGTCTGGCCTTTTTCTGTTTCTAGTTCATTGTCTCTTGTCTTTTGTCCTGCCTTTTTTTTTTATTCTTTTAACCTACTTGTGTCTCTAGCTCTGGTTCTTGTTCATGTACAATCACCTATAACATGACCAACATTTGCTTTTCCCACTTTTTACAAACCTAAACTCTTAGCTCTTAATTCTGGAGCTGTAACCACACGACCTGAGCTAAACTTTAATTTCTGTTCTGCTCCTCCACACACTGTGATTCGCAGATGTGAACTCCATGTGTTTGTTTGATGAAGGTTTCATCCTTTCCAGGGTGAGCTTTATTTCCTTTGCAGATGTCAGGGTTGGATTTTTGATGGATAACAGCATCTGGAGCAGGCAACTGCTGCAGCAAATTACAGCATGGAGAGAAACTTTAAAAGAACGTGATTGGCTTTTCTGTTCCAGCTTCAATCTCCAGGTTATTGGGTTCATGCCATTAAATTTAAAGGCAACAGCAACTTCTGCTGCCAATTTTCATCAACTCTACTCTGATGATAACCAACTGCAATTCCAATGAAGTTGGGACGTACACTAC